>JAQSEC010002744.1:0-14599 GCA_028564925.1 Lithobates sylvaticus
GTGTTGGGGAAATTGGGGTTTTTTATTTTTTGTTTTGGGGCGTTTATTTGGGACTTCTGTGTTTTTTTGGTGGAGTTGTAGTGGGACTTCTGTAGTTTGTTTGAGTTTTTGTATTTTTAGGTGGGTTGGGGTTTTTTTGTTTTGTAGGTGGGGGGGCTGTTTTGGTACTTCTGTATGTAGGGGGCAGTTGAGTTTTCTTTGGGTTTTTTGGGGCGTTGTAGTTGGTTTTCTGTATTGTGGGGGGTTGGAAAATTTTGTTGTAGGAGGGTTGGTGGACTTCTTGGGGTAGGTGGGGTTTTTAGGGGATTTGTGTTGTAGGTAGCAGTTGTGTTTGGAAATTTGTAGTTTTGGGGGGGTTTGTAAAGGGTTTTTTTTTTGTGGTGGGGATTGTAGGGTTTTTGTGTTGGTCGTTGTAGAAAATTTTTTTTTTTTTTTCGTGTGGGTTTCTGTAGTTTTGGGGGTGGGAGTTTATTTTTTGTAGGTTTTGGGCAGTTTAAAAATTTTGAGGTGGTCATTGTGTTTTTTTCTGTAGTTTTAGGTGGGGGGAGTTTTGATAATTTATGTAGGGGAAGGGGGGGTTGTACTTTTTGAAAGGTGGGCAGTTGTAGGGTTTTTTTAGTTGGGGTGGGAGTTGTAGGGTTTTTGTAGTTGTGGGGGGGGGTTTTGTTTGGTTTACTCTTATTGTAGTGGGGGTTTTAGTTGTTTTTGTTTTGGGGGTTTTTTTTTGTAGGGTGTTTTAGGGTGGGGTTTTTTTTTTTTGGGTGGGGTTGGAATTTTTATTTTAGGGGCAGTTGTAAAAGTTTTTTTTGTAGGGAGGGTTTTTTAGGGGTTTTGAGTTGTGGTGGTTTGGTGTTTGGGGTTTTTTTTTTATGGGGGTGTGTAGTTTTTTTTTAGGTAGGGGGGGTTGGTTGGTTTCTGTAGTGTGGGGGCAGTTTTAAAGGTTTCTTATTGTAGGGGGCTTTTTAAAGGGGGTTTGGGGCAGTTTTTTGGGTCTCTGTTTGTAGGTGGGGGTTTTTTTTCTTTGTGTTGTGGTGGGTTTTAGAAATTTTTGTGTTGTAGGTTTTCAGTTGTGGGGTTTTTTTTTTGTGGGGGCAGTTTAGGGAAAATTTTTTTTAGGTGGGGTTGTAGGGTTTTTTATTTTTGGGGGGGAATTTTTTGGTTTTAGTTGGGTTTGGGGTTTTATGGGTTTTGTATTTTGGTGGGAGTTTAGGGTCTTTTGTGTTGTAGGTTTCAGTTGTAGGGTATTTTAGTTGTAGGTGGGGAGTTGTAGTGTACTTTGTAGTTGTAGGGGGGCGTTGTAAAGGGTTTTTTTGTAGTTGTTGGTGGCGTTTTTTTTTTTTGTGTGGGGGGGTTTTTTGGGGTTTTTTTTTTTGTTGTGGGGGATTTTTTTGGGCTTAGTTGTGTCTTTTTTGGACTTTGTAGTTGGGGTTTGGGGAGTTGTAGGGTTTTTTGGGTTTTGGTGGGAAATTGTGGGATTTGTGTTTAGGTTTGGTTTTAAGTTTGTAGTTGGTACTTCTGTAGTTGTAGGTGGGCAGTTGTAGAAGGTACTTTCTGTAGTTGTAGGTGGGGCAGTTGTAGTTGGTACTTCTGTAGTTGTAGGTGGGCAGTTGTAGTTGGTACTTCTGTAGTTGTAGGTGGCAGTTGTAGTTGGTACTTCTGTAGTTGTAGGTGGGGCAGTTGTAGTTGGTACTTCTGTAGTTGTAGGTGGTGGCAGTTGTAGTTGGTACTTCTGTAGTTGTAGGTGAGGCAGTTGTAGTTGGTACTTCTGTAGTTGTAGGTGGGCAGTTGTAGTTGGTACTTCTGTAGTTGTAGGTGGGGCAGTTGTAGTTGGTACTTCTGTAGTTGTAGGTGGGGCAGTTGTAGTTGGTACTTCTGTAGTTGTAGGTTGTAGGGCAGTTGTAGTTGGTACTTCTGTAGTTGTAGGTGGGCAGTTGTAGTTGGTACTTCTGTAGTTGTAGGTGGGCAGTTGTAGTTGGTACTTCTGTAGTTGTAGGTGGAGGCAGTTGTAGTTGGTACTGTTGTAGTTGTAGTTGCAGTTGTAGTTGGTTCAGTTGTAGTGGGGCAGTTGTAGTTGGTACTCTGTAGTTGTAGGTGGGCAGTTGTAGTTGGTACTTCTGTAGTTGTAGGTGGGGCAGTTGTAGTTGGTACTTCTGGTTTAGTTGTAGGTGGGGCAGTTGTAGTTGGTACTTCTGTAGTTGTAGGTGGTGCAGTTGTAGTTGGTACTTCTGTAGTTGTAGGTGAGGCAGTTGTAGTTGGTACTTCTGTAGTTGTAGGTTGCAGTTGTAGAAGGTACTTCTGTAGTGGGCAGTTGTAGTGTTGGTACTTCTGTAGGTTGTAGGTGGGGCAGTTGTAGTTGGTCTGTAGGTAGGTGGTTGCAGTTGGTACTTCTGTAGTTGTAGGTGGGCAGTTGTAGTTGGTACTTCTGTAGTTGTAGGTGGGCAGTTGTAGAATGGTACTTTTAGATGTAGGTAGTTGTAGGTACTTCTGTAGGCCAGTTGTAGTTGGTACTTCTGTAGTTGTGTAGGTGGCAGTTGTAGTGGTACTTCTGTAGTTTGTAGGTGGGCAGTTGTAGAAGGTACTTCTGTAGTTGTAGGTGAGGCAGTTGTTGTGTAGGTACTTCTGTAGTTGTAGGTGGGGCAGTTGTAGTTGGTACTTCTGTAGTTGTAGGTGGGCAGTTGTAGTTTTACTTCTGTAGTTGTAGGTACAGTTCTAGTTAGTACTTCTGTAGTTGTGGTGGGGCAGTTGTAGTTGGTACTTCTGTAGTTGTAGGTGGGGCAGTTGTAGTTGGTACTTCTGTAGTTGTAGGTGGGCAGTTGTAGTTGGTACTTCTGTAGTTGTAGGTGGGCAGTTGTAGTTGGTACTTCTGTAGTTGTAGGTGGGGCAGTTGTAGTTGGTACTTCTGTAGTTGTAGGTGGTTGCAGTTGTAGTTTGGTACTTCTGTAGTTGTAGGTGTGGCAGTTGTAGTTGGTACTTCTGTAGTTGTAGGTGGGGCAGTTGTAGTTGGTACTTCTGTAGTTGTAGGTGGGCAGTTGTAGTTGGTACTTCTGTAGTTGTAGTTGTAGTTGTAGTTGGTACTTCTGTAGTTGTAGGTGGGCAGTTGTAGTTGGTACTTCTGTAGTTGTAGGTGGGGCAGTTGTAGTTGGTACTTCTGTAGTTGTAGGTGGGCAGTTGTAGTTGGTACTTCTGTAGTTGTAGGTGGTGCAGTTGTAGAAGGTACTTGTAGTTCAGTAGAAGGTACTTCTGTAGTTGTAGGTGAGGCAGTTGTAGTTGGTACTTTGTAGTTGTAGGTGGGGCAGTGTGTAGTTGGTACTTCTGTAGTTGTAGGTGGGGCAGTTGTAGTTGGTACTTCTGTAGTGTGTAGGTGGTTCAGTTGTAGTTGGTACTTCTGTAGTTGTAGGTGGGGGCAGTTGTAGTTGGTACTTCTGTAGTTGTAGGTGGGGCAGTTGTAGTGGTACTTCTGTAGTTGTAGGTGGTTCAGTTGTAGAAGGTACTTCTGTAGTTGTAGGTGGGGCAGTTGTAGTTGGTACTTCTGTAGTTGTAGGTGGGTACTTCAGTTGTAGTTGGTACTTCTGTAGTTGTAGGTGGGGCAGTTGTAGGTGGGCAGTTGTAGTTTGGTACTTCTGGTACTTCTGTAGTTGTAGGTGGGCAGTTGTGTAGTTGGTACTTCTGTAGTTGTAGGTGTTGCAGTTGTAGGTGGTACTTCTGTAGTTGTAGGTGGGCAGTTGTAGTTGGTACTTCTGTAGTTGTAGGTGGGCAGTTGTAGTTGGTACTTCTGTAGTTGTAGGTGGGCAGTTGTAGTTGGTACTTCTGTAGTTGTAGGTGGGGCAGTTTGTAGTTGTTGTACTTCTGTAGTTGTAGGTGGTGCAGTTGTAGAAGGTACTTCTGTAGTTGTAGGTGGGCAGTTGTAGTTTGGTACTTCTGTAGTTGTAGGTGGGGCAGTTGTAGTTGGTTCTGTTGACTTTGTAGGTGTAGTTGTAGGTGCAGTTGTAGTTGGTACTTCTGTAGTTGTAGGTGAGGCAGTTGTAGTTGGTACTTCTGTAGTTGTAGTGCAGTTGTAGTTGGTTACTTCTGCATGTAGTTGACAGTTGTAGTTGGTACTTCTGTAGTTGTGGTGGCAGTTGTAGTTGGTACTTCTGTAGTTGTAGGTGGGCAGTTGTAGTTGGTACTTCTGTAGTTGTAGGTGGGCAGTTGTAGTAAGGTACTTCTGTAGTTGTAGGTGGGCAGTTGTAGTTGGTACTTCTGTAGTTGTAGGTGGGGCAGTTGTAGTTGGTACTTCTGTAGTTGTAGGTGGGGCAGTTGTAGTTGGTACTTCTGTAGTTGTAGTTGTAGGCAGTTGTAGTTGGTACTGGTACTTCTGTAGTTGTAGGTGTGGCAGTTGCAGTTGTTGTAGGTGTAGTTGTTCTGTAGTTGTAGTGAGGCAGTTGTAGTTGGTACTTCTGTAGTTGTAGGTGGGCAGTTGTAGTTGGTACTTCTGTAGTTGTAGGTGGGGCAGTTGTAGTTTGGTACTTCTGTAGTTGTAGGTGGGCAGTTGTAGTTGGTACTTCTGTAGTTGTAGGTGGTGAGGCAGTTGTAGTTGGTACTTCTGTAGTTGTAGGTGGTTCAGTTGTAGAAGGTACTTCTTTAGGTGTAGGTGAGGCAGTTGTAGTTGGCATTTCTGTAGTTGTAGGTGGGGCAGTTGTAGTTGGTACTTCTGTAGTTGTAGGTGGTGCAGTTGTAGAATTGGTACTTCTGTAGTTGGTGCAGTGTGGTGCAGTTGTAGTTGGTACTTCTGTAGTTGTAGGTGTGCAGTTGTAGTTGGTACTTAGTTGTTGTAGTTGTAGGTGGGGCTTGTAGTTGTAGTTTGTAGATTCTGTAGTTGTAGGTGGCAGTTTTGTAGTTGGTACTTCTGTAGTTGTAGGTGAGGCAGTTGTAGAAGGTACTTCTGTAGTTGTAGGTGGTTCAGTTGTAGAAGGTACAAATCTGTAGTTGTAGGTGGCAGTTGTAGAAGGTACTTCTGTAGTTGTAGGTGAGGCAGTTGTAGTTGGTACTTCTGTAGTTGTAGGTGGTGCAGTTGTAGAAGGGCTTCTGTAGTTGTAGGTGGGCAGTTGTAGTTGTACTTCTGTAGTTGTAGTTGTAGGTGAGGCAGTTGTAGTTGGTACTTTCTGTAGTTGTAGGTGGTGGCAGTTGTAGTTGGTACTTCTGTAGTTGTAGGTGACAGGCAGTTGTAGTGTAGTACTTTGTAGTCTGTAGTTGTAGGGGTGCAGTTGTAGTTGTAGGTGTTACTTCTGTAGTTGTAGGTGGGCAGTTGTAGTTGGTACTTCTGTAGTTGTAGGTGGGCAGTTGTAGTTGGTACTTTCTGTAGTTGTAGGTGGGGTCAGTTGTAGTTAGGTACTTCTGTAGTTGTAGGTTGTAGCAGTTGTAGTTGGTACTTCTGTAGTTGTAGGTGTTGTAGAAGGGCAGTTGTAGGTGTAGTTGGTACTTCTGTAGTTGTAGGTGGGGCAGTACTTTGTAGTGTAGGTACTGTCTGTAGTTGTAGGTGGTGCAGTTGTAGTTGGTACTTCTGTAGTTGTAGGTGGGGCAGTTGTAGTTGTAGTTGGTACTTCTGTAGTTGTAGGTGTGCAGGCAGTTGTAGTTGGTACTTCTGTAGTTGTAGGTGAGGCAGTTGTAGTTAGGTACTTCTGTAGTTGTAGGTGGGCAGTTGTAGTTGGTACTTCTGTAGTTGTAGGTGGGTACTTCAGTTGTAGGTGGTGTACTTCTGTAGTTGTAGGTGTAGGTAGGGTGACTTCTGTAGCAGTGAGCAGTTGTAGAAGGTACTTCTGTAGTTGTAGGTGGTAGGCAGTTGTAGTTGAAGGTACTTCTGTAGTTGTAGGTGGTGGGCAGTTGTAGAAGGTGTTGTACTTCTGTAGTTGTAGGGTGAGGCAGTTGTAGTTGGTTGTTACTTCTGTAGTTGTAGGTGGGCAGTTGTAGAAGGTACTTCTGTAGTTGTAGGTGGTTCAGTTGTAGAAGTGTAGTTGTAGTTGTGGTGGTGCAGTTGTAGTTGGTACTTCTGTAGTTGTAGGTGGGGCAGTTGTAGTTGGTACTTCTGTAGTTGTAGGTGGGCAGTTGTAGTTGGTACTTCTGTAGTTGTAGGTGGGCAGTTGTGCAGTAGTAGGTACTGTTCTGTAGTTGTAGGTGAGGCAGTTGTAGTTGGTACTTCTGTAGTTGTAGGTGTACTTCTGCAGGTTAGTTGTAGAAGGTACTTCTGTAGTTGTAGGTAGGTGGGCAGTTGTAGTTGGTACTTCTGTAGTTGTAGGTGGGGCAGTTGTAGTTGGTACTTCTGTAGTTGTAGGTGAGGCAGTTGTAGAAGGTTACTTCTGTAGTTGTAGGTGGCAGTTGTGTAGTTGTAGGTAGGTACAGTTGTCTGTAGTACTTTGTAGGTGAGGTGGTTCAGTTGTAGTTGTAGGTACAGTTGTAGTTGGTTCTTCTGTAGTTGTAGGTGGTTGTCAGTTGTAGTTGGTACTTCTGTAGTTGTAGGTGGGCAGTTGTAGTTGGTACTTCTGTAGTTGTAGGTTGTGCAGTTGTAGTGGTACTTCTGTAGTTGTAGGTGAGGCAGTTGTAGTTGGTACTTCTGTAGTTGTAGGTGTAGGCAGTTGTAGTACTTCTGTAGTTTCTGTAGTTGTAGGTGTAGTTGTAGGTGGTGGGGTTGTAGAAGGTACTTCTGTAGTTGTAGGTTGTAGGGGCAGTTGTAGATGGTACTTCTGTAGTTGTAGGTGGTTCAGTTGTAGAAGGTACTTCTGTAGTTGTAGGTGAGGCAGTGTGTAGTTGGTACTTCTGTAGTTGTAGGTTGGTCAGTTGTAGAATGTACTTTTGTAGTTGTAGGTGGGACAGTTGTAGTTGGTCATTTGTAGTGTGTTGTAGAAGGTACTTCTGTAGTTGTAGGTGGTGCAGTTGTAGTTGGTACTTCTGTAGTTGTAGGTGGACAGTTGTAGGTGGTTCATCTGTAGTTGTAGGTGAAGGTACTTCTGTAGTTGTAGGTGGTGCAGTTGTTGTAAGGCAGTTGTAGTTGGTACTTCTGTAGTTGTAGGTGGGCAGTTGTAGTTGGTACTTCTGTAGTTGTAGGTGGGGCAGTTGTAGTTGGTTAACTTCTGTAGGTACTTCTGTAGTTGTGGCAGGCAGTTGTAGGTAGTTGGTACTTCTGTAGTTGTGTCAGTTTGTAGGTACTTCTGTAGTTGTAGGTGGGCAGTTGTAGTTGGTACTACTGTAGTTGTAGGTGGTGGCAGTTGTAGAAGTTGTTTACTTCTGTAGTTGTAGTGAGGCAGTTGTAGTTTGTAGTTGTGGGGCAGTTGTGAAAGTTGGTTGATCTGTGTGGTTATGTTGGTGCAGTTGTAGTTGTTACTTCTGTAGTTGTAGTGTGGTGGGCAGTTGTAGTTGGTTCTACTGTCTGTAGTTGTAGGTGAGGCAGTTGTAGTTGGTACTTCTGTAGTTGTGTAGTTGTAGAGTTGTGTAGGGGACTGTAGTTGTAGTTGTACTTGCTTTGTAGTTGTAGGTGGTGCAGTTGTAGAAGGTACTTCTGTAGTTGTTGTAGTTGGTACTTCAGTTGTAGTTGGTACTTCTGTAGTTGTAGGTGGGGCAGTTGTAGTTGGTACTTCTGTAGTTGTAGGTGGTGTAGGTTGTAGAGTTGTTCTTCTGTAGTTGTAGGTGGGACAGTTGTAGAAGGTTCTTCTGTAGTTGTAGTTTGAGGCAGTTGTAGAGTTGGTACTACTGTGGTACTTCTGTAGTTGTAGGTAGGTTCAGTTGTTGTTGGAAGGTTTTTCTGTAGTTGTAGGTGAGGCAGTTGTAGGTGGTTCTTCTGTAGTTGTAGGTGGTGCAGTTGTAGTTGGTACTTCTGTAGTTGTAGGTGGGCAGTTGTAGTTGGTACTTCTGTAGTTGTAGGTGAGGCAGTTGTAGTTAGTACTTCTGTAGTTGTAGGTGGGACAGTTGTAGTTGGTACTTCTGTAGTTGTAGGTGGTTCAGTTGTAGAAGCAGTTGTAGGTAGTTGTAGTTGGTACTTCTGTAGTTGTAGTCAGTAGGTGAAGTTGTAGTTGGTACTTCTGTAGTTGTTGTAGTTGGTAGTTGTAGTCTGGTACTTCTGTAGTTGTAGGTGAGGCAGTTGTAGAAGGTACTTCTGTAGATGTAGGTGGTTCAGTTGTAGAAGGTTTTCTGTAGTTGTAGGTGAGGCAGTTGTAGTTGGTTCTTCTGTAGTTGTAGGGGGCAGTTGTAGAAGGTACTTCTGTAGTTGTAGGTGGTTCAGTTGTAGAAGGTACACTTCTGTAGTTGTAGGTGGTGCAGTTGTAGTGAGGTACTTACTGTAGATGTAGGTGGGCAGTTGTAGGTGGTTCTGTAGTTGTAGGTAGGCAGTTGTAGTTGGTTCTGTAGTTGTAGGTGGGCAGTTGTAGTTTGTACTTCTGTAGTTGTAGGTGAGGCAGTTGTAGAAGGTACTTCTGTAGTTGTAGGTGGTTCAGTTGTAGAAGGTTTTTCTGTAGTTGTAGGTGAGGCAGTTGTAGTTGGTTCTTCTGTAGTTGTAGGTGGGGCAGTAGTAGTTGGTACTTCTGTAGTTGTAGGTGGTGCAGTTGTAGTTGGTACTTCTGTAGTTGTGGGTGAGGCAGTTGTAGTTGGTACTTCTGTAGTTGTAGGTGAGGCAGTTGTAGAAGGTACTTCTGTAGTTGTAGGTGGGCAGTTGTAGTTGGTACTTCTGTAGTTGTAGGTGGGTCAGTTGTAGTTTTACTTCTGTAGTTAGTTGTAGGTGAGGCAGTTGTAGAAGGTACTTCTGTAGTTGTAGGTGGTTCAGTTGTAGAAGTACTTTATGTAGTTGTTCTGTAGTTGTAGGTGGTTCAGTTGTAGAAGGTACTTCTGTAGTTGTAGGTGGTTCAGTTGTAGAAGGTTTTCTGTAGTTGTAGGTGAGGCAGTTTGTAGTTGGTTTTTCTGTAGTTGTAGGTGGGGCAGTTGTAGTGGTACTTCTGTAGTTTTAGGTGGTTCAGTTGTAGAAGGTACATCTGTAGTTGTAGGTGAGGCAGTTGTAGTTGGTACTACTGTAGTTGTAGGTGGTGCAGTTGTAGAAGATTCTTCTGTAGTTGTAGGTAGTTCAGTTTTAGAAGGTAGTTGTAGGTTGTGTAGTTGTAGGTGGTGTGCAGTTGTAGTTGGTACATCTTACTGTAGTTGTAGGTAGGCAGTTGTAGTTGGTACTTCTGTAGTTGTCAGGTGGAAGTTGTAGTTGTACTTTGTAGTTGTAGTGGGACAGTTGTAGTTTGTACTTCTGTAGTTGTAGGTGAGGCAGTTGGTACGAGGGATTTCTGGTGAGGCAGTTGTAGAAGGTACTTCTGTAGTTGTGTAGGTGGTTCAGTTGTAGAAGGTTTTTCTGTAGTTGTAGGTGGTTCAGTTGTAGTTGGTTTTTCTGTAGTTGTAGGTGAGGCAGTTGTAGTTGGCAGTTACTAACTTCTGTAGTTGTAGGTGGGGCAGTTGTAGTTGGTACTTCTGTAGTTGTAGTTGTAGGTGGTGCAGTTGTAGTTGGTACTTCTGTAGTTGTGTTTGAGGCAGTTGTAGTTTGTACTTCTGTAGTTGTAGGTGAGGCAGTTGTAGTTTGTACTTCTGTAGTTGTAGGTGAGGCAGTTGTAGTTAGTACTTCTGTCATTGTAGGTGGGACAGTTGTAGTTGGTACTTCTGTAGTTGTAGTTGGGTCAGTTGTAATATGTACTTTTGTAGTTGTAGGTGGGACAGTTGTAGTTGGTACTTCTGTAGTTGTAGTTGAGGCAGTTGTAGAAGGTACTTCTGTAGATGTAGGTGGTTCAGTTGTAGAAGGTTTTTCTGTAGTTGTAGGTGAGGCAGTTGTAGTTGGTTCTTCTGTAGTTGTAGGTGGGGCAGTTGTAGTTGGTACTTCTGTAGTTGTAGGTGGTTCAGTTGTAGAAGGTACTTCTCTGTAGTTGTATGTGTTGTGCAGTTGTAGTTGACTTACTTCTGTAGTTGTAGGTGGTTCAGTTGTAGAAGGTTTTTCTGTAGTTGTAGGTGAGGCAGTTGTAGTTGTTTTTTCTGTTGGTGGTGCAGTTGTTCTGTACTTTGTAGGTGGGGCAGTTGTAGTTGGTACTTCTGTGTTGTAGGTGGTTCAGTTGTAGTTGTAGTATTTGTAGTTGTGGGGCAGTTGTTGTAGTTTAGAAGGTACTTCTGTAGTAGTGTAGGTGAGGCAGTTGTAGTTAGGTACTTCTGTAGTTGTAGGTGGGCAGTTGTAGTTGGTACTTTTGTAGCAGTTGTAGAAGATTCTTCTGTAGTGGCAGTTGTAGAAGGTATTCTGTAGTTGTAGGTGGGCAGTTGTAGTAGTGTAGGTGTCAGGTTCTGTAGTAGTTGTAGGTGGGGCAGTTGTAGAGTTGTACTTCTGTAGTTTTTTGTAGGTGTGGGCAGTTGTAGTTGGTACTTCTGTAGTTGTAGGGTGAGGCAGTTGTAGTTGGTACTTCTGTAGTTGTAGGTGGTTGCAGTTGTAGTAGGTGGTACTTTGTAGTTGTAGGTGGGCAGTTGTAGTTGGTACTTCTGTAGTTGTAGGTTGGTCAGTTGTAGAAGGTACTTCTGTAGTTGTAGGTGGGCAGTTGTAGTTGGTACTTCTGTAGTTGTAGGTGGGGCAGTTGTAGAAGGTACTTCTGTAGTTGTAGGTGGGCAGTTGTAGAAGGTACTTCTGTAGTTGTAGGTGGCAGTTGTAGTTGGTACTTCAGTTGTAGTGGGGCAGTTGTACTTCTGTAGTTGTAGGTGGGCAGTTGTAGACTTCTGTAGGTACTTCTGTAGTTGTAGGTAGGGGCAGGCAGTTGTAGTTGGTACTTCTGTAGTTGTAGGTGTAGGTGGGACAGTTGTAGAAGGTACTTCTGTAGTTGTAGGTGAGGCAGTTGTTGTAGTTCAGTTGTACTTCTGTAGTTGTAGGTGGGGCAGTTGTAGTTGTACTTCTGTAGTTGTAGGTGGGACAGTTGTAGTTGGTACTTCTGTAGTTGTGGTGAGGCAGTTGTAGAAGGTACTTCTGTAGTTGTAGGTGGGGCAGTTGTAGTTTTGTACTTCTGTAGGTAAGTCAGTTGTAGAGGTACATCTGTAGTTGTACTTCTGTAGTTGTAGGTGTAGTTTTTCTGTAGTTCTGTAGTGTCTTTGTAGTTGTAGGTGGGGCAGTTGTAGTAAGCAGTTGTAGGTGGTTCTTCTGTAGTTGTAGGTGGGCAGTTGTAGTTGGTACTTCTGTAGTTGTAGGTGGGCAGTTGTAGAAGGTACTTCTGTAGTTGTAGGTGGTTCAGTTGTAGAAGGTACTTCTGTAGTTGTAGGTGGGCAGTTGTAGTTGGTACTTCTGTAGTTGTAGGTGGTTCAGTTGTAGTGGTCATTTCTGTAGTTGTGTGAGGCAGTTGTAGTGGTTTTCTGTAGTTGTAGGTGGGCAGTTGTAGTTGTAGTTGTAGTTGTCAGTTGTAGAAGGTTCTTCTGTAGTTGTAGGTGAGGCAGTTCGGTACTTCTGTAGTTGTAGGTGGGGCAGTTGTACTTCTGTAGTTGTAGGTGGTGCAGTTGTAGTTGGTACTTCTGTAGTTGTAGGTGGTTCAGTTGTAGTTGGTACTTCTGTAGTTGTAGGTGGGCAGTTGTAGTTGGTACTTCTGTAGTTGTAGGTGGGCAGTTGTAGTTTTGTAGTTGGTGACAGTTGTAGTACTTTGTAGATGGTATTTCAGGTGAAGGTAGTTGTAGGTAGTTCAGTTGTAGAAGGTACATCTGTAGTTGTAGGTGGTCAGTTGTAGAAGGTTTTTCTGTAGTTGTAGGTGAGGCAGTTGTAGTTGGTACTTCTGTAGTTGTAGGTGTAGAAGTACTTCTGGCAGTTGTGTACTTCTGTAGTTGTTAGGTGGGCAGTTGTAGTGGTTACTTCTGTAGTTGTGGAGGTAGTTGTAGTTGTAGGTGGGACAGGTACTTCTGTAGTTGTAGGTGGTGCAGTTGTGTACTGGTAGTTGTACTTCTGTAGTTGTAGGTGTTGGTACAGTTTTGTAGTTGGTACTTCTGTAGTTGTAGGTGGGCAGTTGTAGAAGGTACTTCTGTTGTAGTTGTAGGTGGTTCAGTTGTAGAAGGTACTTCTGTAGTTGTAGGTGGGCAGTTGTAGTTGGTTTTTCTGTAGTTGTAGGTGGGGCAGTTGTAGTTGGTTCTTCTGTAGTTGTAGGTGGGGCAGTTGTAGTTGGTACTTCTGTAGTTGTAGGTGAGGCAGTTGTAGTTTGGTACTTCTGTAGTTGTAGTGAGGCCAGTTGTAGTTTGTACTTTGTGTAGTTGTAGGTGAGGCAGTTGTAGTTTGTAGGTTCAGTTGTAGAAGGTACTTCTGTAGTTGTAGGTGGTCAGGTACTTTCTGTGTAGGTGGTGGCAGTTGTAGAGTTGTGTCTGTAGTTGGTAGTTGTAGGGCTTCTGTTGTAGCAGTTGTACTTCTGTGTAGTTGTAGGTGGGTGGGCAGTTGTAGTTGTAGGTGTACTTTTTGTAGTTGTAGGTGGGACAGTTGTAGTTGGTACTTCTGTAGTTGTAGAGGAAAGTTGTAGTGTAGTTGTAGTTGAGGCAGTTGTAGAAGGTACTTCTGTAGATGTAGGTGGTTCAGTTGTAGAAGGTTTTTCTGTAGTTGTAGGTGAGGCAGTTGTAGTTGGTTCTTCTGTAGTTGTAGGTGGGGCAGTTGTAGAAGGTACTTCTGTAGTTGTAGGTGGTTCAGTTGTAGAAGGTACTTCTGTAGTTGTAGGTGGTGCAGTTGTAGTTGGTACTTCTGTAGATGTAGGTGGTGCAGTTGTAGAAGGTTTTTTGTAGTTGTAGGTGAGGCAGTTTGTAGAACTTCTGTAGTTGTGTTTTTCTGTAGTTGTAGGTGGGGCAGTTGTAGTTGGTACTTCTGTAGTTGTAGGTGAGGCAGTTGTAGTTGGTACTTCTGTAGTTGTAGGTGGTTCAGTTGTAGAAGGTTTTTCTGTAGTTGTAGGTGAGGCAGTTGTAGTTGGTTCTTCTGTAGTTGTAGGTGGGGCAGTTGTAGTTGGTACTTCTGTAGTTTGTAGGTGTAGTGCAGTTGTAGGTGGTTGCAGTTGTTGGTACTTCTGTAGTTGTAGGGTGAGGCAGTTTGAAGTTTGTACTTCTGTAGTTGTAGGTGAGGCAGTTGTAGTTAGTACTTCTGATTGGAACTTCTGTAGTTGTAGGTGAGGCAGTTGTAGTAGGTACTTCTGGGCGTTGTAGGTGGGACCGTTGTAGTTGGTACTTCTGTAGTTGTAGGTTGGGTCAGTTGTAGAATGTACTTTTGTAGTTGTAGGTGGGCAGTTGTAGAAGGTACTTCTGTAGATGTAGGTGGTTCAGTTGTAGAAGGTTTTTCTGTAGTTGTAGGTGAGGCAGGCAGTTGTAGTTGGTACTTTCAGTTTGGTTCAGTAGAAGGTACTTCTGTAGTTGTAGGTGGTTCAGTTGTAGAAGGTTTTTCTGTAGTTGTAGGTGAGGCAGTTGTAGTTGGTACTCTGTAGTTGTAGGTGGTGCAGTTGTAGAAATATCTGTACTTCTGTAGTTGTAGGTGGTCAGTTGTAGTTGGACTTCTGTAGTTGTAGGTGAGTAGTTGTAGAAGGTACTTCTGTAGTTGTAGGTGAGGCAGTTGTAGTTGGTACTCTGTAGTTGTAGGTGGTGCAGTTGCAGTTTAGAAGATTCTTCTGTAGTTGTAGGTAGTTGTTCACTTGTAGAAGGTATATGTGTAGTTGTAGGTGGTGCAGTTGTTGTTGGTACTTCTGTAGTTGTTGTTCAGTTGTAAGTAGGTGGTTCAGTTGTAGAATGTACTTTTGTAGTTGTAGGTGGGACAGTTGTAGAAGGTACTTCTGTAGTTGTAGGTGAGGCAGTTGTAGAAGGTACTTCTGTAGTTGTAGGTGGTTCAGTTGTAGAAGGTTTTTCTGTAGTTGTAGGTGGGCAGTTGTAGAAGGTTCTTCTGTAGTTGTAGGTGAGGCAGTTGTAGTTGGTTCTTCTGTAGTTGTAGGTGGTTGTAGTCTGTAGTTGTAGGTGGTGGCTTCTGTAGTACTCTGTGTTGTAGGTGGTGCAGTTGTAGTTGGTACTTCTGTAGTTGTGTTTGAGGCAGTTGTAGTTTGTACTTCTGTAGTTGTAGGTGGGGCAGTTGTAGTTGGTACTTCTGTAGTTGTAGGTGAGGCAGTTGTAGTTAGTACTTCTGTAGTTGTAGGTGGGACCGTTGTAGTTGGTACTTCTGTAGTTGTAGGTTGGGTCAGTTGTAATATGTACTTTTGTAGTTGTAGGTGGGACAGTTGTAGTTGGTACTTCTGTAGTTGTAGGTGAGGCAGTTGTAGAAGGTACTTCTGTAGATGTAGGTGGTTCAGTTGTAGAAGGTTTTTCTGTAGTTGTAGGTGAGGCAGTTGTAGTTGGTTCTTCTGTAGTTGTAGGTGGGGCAGTTGTAGAAGGTACTTCTGTAGTTGCAGGTGGTTCAGTTGTAGAAGGTACATCTGTAGTTGTAGGTGGTGCAGTTGTAGTTGGTACTTCTGTAGTTGTAGGTGGTTCAGTTGTAGAAGAAGTTTACTTCTGTAGTTGTAGGTGAGGCAGTTGTAGTTGTTTTTTCTGTATTTGTAGGTGGGGCAGTTGTAGTTAGTACTTCTGTAGTTGTAGATGAGGCAGTTGTAGTTGG
>JAQSEC010003407.1:0-14564 GCA_028564925.1 Lithobates sylvaticus
GTCTTATGGGCTGGTATATAACCCCTGCGAAAATGAGTAAAATACAAAAAGACAAAACCTGCGTGCTGGAGAGGCTGTGGAGCCATCGGTACGATGTCACACATATGGTGGGAATGCCCTAACATTAAAATATACTGGAAACAGATTTTGGAACTAATTAAAATTATTACAAAAAAAAACATCCCTGAGGATCCATGGGTGGTATTGTTTCATGGGACGGATACTCCCATGAAGCAATACAGGAGCTCAATAATTCCTACTTTATTAAATGAGGCAAAAAATCTAATCCCAAAGAAATGGACGGAACCAGAGAGTCCGCGGATAGGGGAATGGATTAGGCGAGTAAATTTACATCAAAGACTGGAGAGCACAGACCCTGGTGGGGAAGATGAGGGTAAAGTAGGGGAAGGAGAAGGTAAATGGTCCTGTTGGGAAGACTTTAGAAAGTCATGGAGATATTTTGAAGAGATAACTAGACAATAGAAGGACTGATATGGTAAACAACTTGACCAATAGAAGATGGTGGGTCTACGGCCCATGTTGCAAGGCCGGGACAGGGGGAGGGGGTGGGGTTGGGGAATAAGGGGAGTTAAATGTAAATTGTTTTTTACCAATGATTTGTGTATTATTAAAAAATCCTGAAATAAATAAAGATTTAAAAAAAAAAAAGCATGTGGTAACCAAGTGGCTGCTGTTCTGGCCACGCTTTATCCACTTCAGACATAGGTCGTAAACAGCAATTGTGCGATCTGCTGCACACGTTTCAAAAAGGCCCACACTAAGGAACTTTTAAAAGTCAGCGGGGAGTCAGCAGCGTCCTGCACCTGTGGAGCTCTGCGATGTGATGCAATAGGGTGGATGCCCTTAAGCTGCCCCCTAGAGGACATCCTGCCTCGTTGGAGTTGTGCCTCCTCACTTTCCACCTCTCTTCTCTCAGGCACCCAAGTACAGTCAGTGACCTCATCATCCCCTCCCTCCTCATCACTGGAGCAAATTTAGCAGTATGCTGCAGCTGGGGGAACATGACTGCAAGTTTCTTGTCCTTCTGTGGCACCTCCTCTCTCTAGGCTCACGTTACTCCCTTCCTCAACCTGTGAACCAACATGGGAGCCTTCAAATTGCTGCACATCCTCCAGCAGCATATAACCAACACTGTGGTCAAATAATTCTGGGGACTCCTCTGTGGATGATGGTGGGGCTACGTAAGGAGTGACTGCGGACAAGGAGCCAGTGGAATAAGCCACTTTGGCAGCTGCGATGGAAGGCAAACTACTCTGAGCCTGGGTGACAGAGGATGAGGAGGATGAGGACAGCTTCGTTATCCTCTCCACCAACTCTTCTGCTTGTTGTGGCTCAATAACAGCAGAAACAAAGGATAATCGTGCCCCATGGCCACCTGCCGAGGATGCACCATGTCCACGACCACCACTGTTGACTGTAGACACAGAGGCTGCTTGTCCTCTTATAGTGGCCTGTGAGCATCTGCCTCTCCTTGGTGGCCTTCCGGACATGATGTATCTTTTGTTTTGAAACACCACACTACACAGTATTATATACTGTGTACACCGATAGGCTGATACCTATTGGTGAAAATCACACAAAAAAAAGGACACCTCTCCTTCTTCATCCACAAAATTGACTCTTTGTCCCTATTTTGAGGGTTTGGTTTTATGGGGGAAGACTCTAATTTGGACTTAGATTTGATTCAAGTTGGGCCAAATCTGCAGAAAAGTAATTGAAACAACCTCCTACAGTTGGGTTCATCATGACCTTGTAAACAAATGATGGGAGTGTAACTCTATTACTCAGGATTAATATTCTCATGTCTATACTACATACTCCTGAACTGAACATATTTTCAGTACGTCTTCTGCGATATCAGTTTGTACAGTCTGCTAAAATATTAGTTTCATGGTCAGGCCAATCGCCCCTTTTGGTAGTGCTGTTGGGTTTTAAGTAGAGACTTAAAGTGGTTGTAACCCTCATGACATAAAATATAAACAAAACATAACCTTGTAAAGTGTGTATTTGTCTCTATTAAAAGCACTGTCATTTATTTCTGCTGCTTCATTCCTCTGCTGTCTGCAAGAACCACTTCTGAAAAGTTTTCCTGACACTAAGAAAAAAAAAAAGTGACAGGGGAGGGATCTCCCACAGATTGACACCCTCTGCTCTGTTTCTGTGTTGTGTGAACACGGTTAGAGGGTGGGGAGGGGGTGTCTCTTCCCTCCGAACCATATATATATAAGAAAAAATGGGATCCCTGGTTCGAACATTACAACGAATTCTTTAACCCAGAATAATATACCCTTCCATTACCAGTAGATTAAAGATGTGTATACATCTCTATTACAAAGACCATAATATCTGTCTTTATTTTTTCTGTATAACAAAATCTATTCCTACAACATATGTATGTTATATTGTCCATCTGTATATCTGACTCTCTGTAACTCCTATATTACTTATAGAAAGTGTAAGTTAAGGGACGAATGGTGCTCCCTATGTGTCTAAGTGCAGGGTGCCTAAAGGGGTTAATAGATAGAAGTGTACATTTAAAATACTCGACTCCGTATTTTACCTCTTAGGCAATAAGTAGTAGGCTATGAGATGGGTAGGGGTTAACGCCCCTATCTGCCCAGAGCCAAATAATAATGGTACTATCAGTGAAAATGTGGGTTAGAGCTGGATGTGGATTAAAATAACCAAACTCAAGTGGGAGGAGCGGAATGACTATCCAATTAGCATAAGTCCTCAGCCCACCCGTGTAGAGATCAAACGTATTACAGTTGATATCCTACCATAAATGCTGGTGTAATTTAAAGTGAAAAATAAAACAATAACATCCTATGCAATACCATCTAAGTTATATATGCAAGATGTGACAATTCTATAATTGTGTCAATAACAACCCAAGGAGGGCTAGGGTTGTATATATACCAGTCCCAGTGAAAAAAGTGAAAAATACCAAAAAAGTGCTAAATAAATATAGCCCAGGTAAGGCTTCAAAGTGAAAAAATTGGGAAAAAATGATGAGTAAAAAGGAAAAAACACAAGAATATATATAGAAGTCCAATTCCAAGGTGGGACTCCACAGAAAAACAGCAAAAATATTTTAAAAATAATAATAACTCTGTGTCAGATAGTCTTGTAACGATAGTTAATTTCTTCTGGACGGGCTGCATACCTTACATTGTTTATTCCTATGCGCACAGTTGTTTGTTGATTTATTTCCTATATTACTTATGCCATATCGGTTTTGTACCACTTTTTGTACCCAATAAAAAAGTTTGTAAACAAAAAAAAAAAAAAGAATATCCCTGTATTTAGCAGCAACCATTTTTCCCTCAACTCTGACCAGTTTCCCAGTCCTGACTGCTGAAAAACATCCCCACAGCATGATGCTGCCACCACCATGTTTCACTGTGGGGAGGGTGTTCTTTGGGTGATGTGATGTGTTGGGTTTGCGCCAGACATAGCGTTTTCTTTGATGGCCAAAAAGTTAAATTTTAGTCTCATCAGACCAGAGACCGTTCTCCATACATTTTGGGAGTCTCCCACATGCCTTTTCGCAAACTCAAAACGTGCCATTTTGTTTTTTGCTGAAAGTACTGGCTTTCTTCTGGCCACTCTGCCATAAAGCCCAACTCTATGGAGCGTACGGCTTATTGTGATCCTATGTACAGATACTCCAGTCTCTGCTGTGGAACTCTGCAGCTCCTCCAGGGTTACCTTAGGTCTCTGTGCTGCCTCTCTGATTAATGCCCTCCTTGTCCGGTCCATGAGTTTTGGTGTGCGTCCGTCTCTTGGCAGGTTTGCTGTTGTGCCATGTTCTTTCCATTTGGTTATAATAGATTTGATGGTGCTCCTAGAAATCATCAAAGATTTGGATATTTTTTTATAACCTAACCTTGACTTGTACTTCTCAACAACATTGTCCCTTACTTGTTTGGAGAGTTCCTTGGTCTTCATGGCAGTGTTTGGTTAGTGGTGCCTCTTGCTTAGGTGTTGCAGCCTCTGGGGCCTTTCAAACAGGTGTGTATATGTAATGACAGATCATGTGACACTTAGATTGCACACAGGTGGACATCATTTCACTAATTATCTAACTTCTGAAGGTAATTGGTTGTACCAGAGCTTTTTATGGGCTTCATAACAAAGGGGGTGCATACATACGCACATGCCAATTATCATTTTTTTTTATTTCTGAAAAATCGTTTTATGTATATATTTTTCTAATTTTACTTCACTAACTTAGACTATTGTTTTCTGATCCATCACATATAATTCAGATTAAAAAAAACATTGTGCTAAAGGATGTAATGTAACAAAATAGGTAAAAAGCCAGGGGGGTGAATACTTTTGCAAGGCACTGTACATAACCCAAACAGGCTGTATTCCATTGCACATTGTTGTTAATCTAACACAGGGACCTAGCTGACAAGAGGAGTGAAAGAGAACTGCTGATGTTTTGTCTATGGTTAGCTTTGCTTGTTTAGTCTTTTTTCCAATCCATCCTATTCTGCATTATGCTATATTTTGTTGGACAAACTATACCAACTATCATAAATAAACCCATGTTTCATGTTATTTAGAACTCTGATGTTTAAATCTTTTTTTCGTGCATATTATAATGCTAATTCTGAGGGGAATGACATATTACTTATTCACTCTGTAGGCGTAATACAGTCAGTGCTGTATACACACCTAAATGTTAGATCTGGTTCTGTAAAATAAAATAAATTGTCCTACTGCTTTTGAATTTCACATTTGTTTTCATAATATGATAAGAAAATGGGAGTCTTCTACAATAGATATGGGAAGGAATGGTCATTAATAAAGACAGACTGACAAAACGCCCTTCACTGTCTGTTCAACACTATTTAGCACATCCTCAGCGATAAACAAAATGAAATATTCTTAAATGTTTAGATCAGCGGTAGACCTAAAGAGGTGGAGATGTAGCTGAACAACATGGGAGAAGTCAAAGATCATGGGGCACAGTATCGCCCCTCACACCTGATTTAAACCTTTAATTGCCGTACTACCGTGTCGCAATCGTGTGCATTGCACAGCAATCATAGGTTTAAACCGCTTTTCAGAGGAGCAGCAGTGCCTGCTGCACTTGTGAATGAGCCTTTAGTTGAATTCAGTAGCGGCACCCTTAGGGCTCGTTCACACGTAAAATTGGGTGGTAGTAAAACCCTGCTGTTGAATCAGGGTTTTACCGCCCACAATACCTACCCCATTTAGCTGCGAGAATTAGCAAGAATTAGGCCCCCTGTTGCTTTTGGTGGGTGCTACTGCCTGCCAATTGTGACCCATTCAAATAAATGGAGCCAATCTGCAAGTGCCCCGCAACTGCATGCTTCTGCTGGGTCCATGGGGTTAAATCAGGTGGTGAGAAAGCAACACAATGCTGCCTGCTTTACCCCTTGTTTGCTGTACTGTATAAGGTTGCAGGGAACTTGCAGAGTGGCCTCATTCACTTGAATGGGTCATGCTTGGCAAGTGCTACACCCACCCACCATGACAGGACGTATAACTCCTGCTGTGGCTGTGACATGTGTATACCCCTGCCCACTGCAGCTGAAGAGGGTTTGGTTAGGGCCAGGTTAAAAAAAAACACCCCCAAACTGCAAATGTAAATAAACCCTTACTGTTCTGAGCCCCCTAGAAGGCTGCTTTCACACGGATGTGCTGCGGTTTAATGCATCTGCAACTTTTCTGGGTTTGCTGCGTTTTGCCATAGACTTCTATTATATCCTTCAGGTGTGGTGCACTTTCTGAAAGCACACCAAAATTCCAGCATTCATAGCTCACCAATTCTGCAGAATATACTAGAAGTCTATAGCTAAGAGCAGAAAACCCGCAGGAAAGCTGCAGGTATACTGCACTGCACCCATGGTGTGGGTAAACTGCAGTGCATCAGTGTGAATGCAGCCCTACACTATTCTGCCCGGTGTATTTCTTCACACTGACCTGAAGATCTCTTTTTCTCCTCCTGCTGGCACCACTCTGGTAACCTCTAGCCAGGATAAGAGGTGGAGGGCAGTTGCTTTTAATCCACATGGGACAGGAGCCGGCACTACAGAGAAGGCATCGGCTTATGCGGCTCTTGCTCTCTACTACAGCTCCAACTTTACAAGTAGTCCCTCTGAATTGCACTCTGTTTTATGCTCTAGAATGGCGGGTCAGCAAGCCCTGACCATGATCTACCAGTCACCTGGCCGCAATCTACTGGTAGATTGCGATCTATAAGTTGCTGACCCCTGGTTTAGATAATGTATCTCCAACACTGTATACTGTAGTGATGGTCAGTAAAAACTGTATTTCAGCTTATGTATTATAGACCCTGTTAGTGGATGCAGCAGAAGATCCCCATCACTGTTGCCCTACCCTTTCTTGTGAAGGTGTCAGCTTACATTATCTGTTTGCTTCACCTACATTTTTCTGGGGTACTACATTTCACCTGTAAATACTAGTTTCATTTAAGTCATCTTCCTCCCCTGCCTTTCCTGTGAATTGAGACAAAAGCAGGTGTGGGTTGTTTTTTTACACTGGTTGACAAGCTGTGCATTGACTTAAGCCTTCCTGCAGAACCTCCCATTTCCACTAGGGAATGGGTATTTCTAATGTCTCTATAAGAGAAACAAGTAGTAAGTTACAATTATATTTGCTAAAGCCCTTGTAATTCATGTCAGTAGCCTATTTTTCTTTTTTGCATCACCCAATCATGTATAAATACTTGTCCCACTCCCAATGACGTGTCCCAAGTTTCATTGTATCAGGGACTGCTTTGGGCGGTCTCTTTGCTGGATTGGGTTGTCTCTTTGCTATATGGGGATGTCTCTTTGCAAGATTGGGATATCTCTTTGGCATAGTCGTGGGGCAGGAAACCCTGGAGAGGACAAACAGGCTGAATCCTGCCTCTGCCCTGAAGGTAGGACTGTGCAGGGGAGGCAGAGAGTAAGAGGGCACACTGTGATTAGAGAGAAAGGGGGAGGGGCATGACTGCAAGGGACACTTTAATGGGGGGGGGGTTGTGATTGCTAGGGGCACTGTGATATAAAGGGGACTGCACTGTAAAGGGGCACTGTAATCATTAGTATCCCTTTACACAGGGCCTTCTTAATAGCATCATGGGCCCCTAGGCTGGGTAATGCTCTGGGGCCCCTACAATGAACACAGCGCAGGTAAACCAACATCAAGTAGGTAGGAGGCAGACAAGCAGAGCTTCCCCTTTTGAGTTGAGCTCTGCATTAACTACATGAACAATCATTCTATACAGAAAAGAAACAGTGGGAATATACTACATACATAAAGTAACAAAGCTGTCCTGTGCATATAATAAATCTGCTAGATTGATGCCTCCCCAGCACGATGGCCCCTCTACACCCTATATATCCCCCCCAGCACTCTGGCCCCTCTACATCCCAGATATCCCCCCAGCACTCTGACCCCTCTACACCCCAGATATCCCCCCAAATCCTCTGACCCTTCTACACCCTAGATATCCCCCAGCACTCTGTCCCCTCTACACCCCAGATATCCCCCAGCACTCTTACCCCTCTACACCCTAGATATCTCCCCAGCACTCTGACCCCTCTACATCTTAGATATCCACCCCAGCACTCTGACCCCTCTACACCCCAGATCTCCCCCCAGCACTCCGACCCCTCTACACCCTAGATATTCCCCCAAGCACTGTGACCCCTCTACACCCCAGATCTCCCCCCAGCACTCCGACCCCTCTACACCCTAGATATTCCCCCAAGCACTGTTACCATATACCATAAGATACCCCTTGTATTGTGACCCCACTACATCCCTGATACCCCCTACACTGTGGCTTCTCTATATCCCTGATACCTCTAGCACTATAGCCACCCGAGCTACCCCAAACATTGCTACCCCCTATACACCCCAAATCCCCCCTCAGTATTGTTTTCCCCCATACACCCTTGATATCCCCCAGCAACATTATTGTATCCATGTAGTACCCCATTTTCCAGTGGATATACAGTGCATGTAAACTTTTGAGTATGTGCCCACCTCCAGCACTGGAGTCCCCTATACCAATCAAGCAGGCAGAAGGAGGGGCGGAAGAGGGAGCATCCCTCTGGGCATTCCAAGCCCTTTGGTGCAAACAATGCTGGACAGCTGGGCTCACAATGACACCATCCACAATGCTACATCCACAGGTGGGTTCTCAGTGCTGCTGACTCAGCAGCTCCCACTCCAGCTCCTACCCTGCAGCCTTTGAGTCCCGAGAATTCAAGCTGCATGGGGCGGGGTCAGAGCATCACTGGCACTCCGGCCCTGCCCCTCCCTGCTGGCTGTTAAATAATAGGTATCGTTTTGCACAGCACGGCGCACCGCTGCCAGCCTGCCTCCCCTGTGTATCTATCACTCTCAATGCCATCATGGGGCCCCCAATTTTGTCTCAAGGACCAGCTGCTTTTGGGAAAGTGCAGGGCCCCTGGGCAGTGCCCAGGTGTGCCCACTCATTAACACAGCCCTGCCTTTACAGTGGAGTCCCCATCATATCACAGTGTCCCTTTAAATTACAGTGCAGAGGACCGACTCTGTGACTATCCCATCACCAACCCCATCACCACCCGCCCCCTCGAACGCCTGCCCCAGACCCCTTCCCCCCTTGGAAAAATTGGTTGCTCAGTCTAAAATGCCCGGGCCCATTTTCTGTCCCAGTCTGGGCCTGGGTACTTCTAATGGCCCGTACACACGGTCGGAAAATCCGAACACAAAATCCGTCGGATTTTTTCCGACGGACTTTGTCCGAAACTGGTGTTGCATACACACGGTCGGACAAAGTTATCGGAACATCCGATCATTCCGAACGTGATGACGTTCGTCCGTTACGACGGGACTACGTTCACATTAGTAGCCAATAGCTTTGGTCTCATAATTTGATCTGAGCATGCATGGCACTTTGTCCATCGGAATTCTCGACACACGATCAGAAAAAGTCCGATAGGATTTTGTTGTCGGAAAATTTGAGATCCTGCTCTCAAATTTTTTCCGTCGGAGATTCCGACGGAAAAAGTCAGATGGAGCCCACACACGGGCGGATTTTCCAACAACATGGTCCGATCGGACATTTTCCATCGGAATTTCCGACCATGTGTATGGGGCATAAGTATGATGGAACATGTGACTTACCCCTAGTCCTCTAATGTGACAATACTAGTGCCGGGTGATTGGCCCAATGCTGTCCAATGGGACAGACTAGAGTATCTATGAACCTAAAGACCACTTTCACACTAAGGTGCTTTTCAGGCGCTTTCATGCTAAAAACAGTGCCTAAAAAGCTCACGAAAACGTATTTCCATTAAAATCAATGAACGCTTTCACACTGGGGCAGTGTGCTGGCAGGGCTGTGAAATACTCCCCTCCCCGTTGAAATTAATGGAAAGCTCTTCAAAAGCGCCTGAAAAGCTCTTCAAAAGCGCTCAGTGTTTTTACTGGCAGTTTAGAAGCGCTTCAGTGTGAAAGTGGCCTAAACAGGATTTCCTTTCCTTGTACAAATCATGGCCAACCCAACAAGATGCAGGAAAAATGTAAAGGCTAAGGCCACTTTCACACTGAAGCGCTTCTAAACTGCCAGTAAAAACACTGAGCGCTTTTGAAGAGCTTTTCAGGCGCTTTTGAAGAGCTTTCTATTCATTTCAATGGGGAGGGGAGTTTTTCACAGCCCTGCCAGCACACTGCCCCAGTGTGAAAGCGTTCATTGATTTTAATGGAAATAAGTTTTCGTGAGCTTTTTAGGCGCTATTTTTAGCGTGAAAGCGCCTGAAAAGCACCTCAGTGTGAAAGTGGTCTAAGGATAGAGCTGGATTACAGTGAGCGGAAAGCAAAAAAAGCTGTGCCCAGCAAAGATATATATTTTGGATATCGAAGTTTAGGAGATTAAATACAGTTATGGGCAATTTAGAAAAACAAGTTTATTTTTATGTGACTGTATAAGAATTATATTGCAAGCTCCATTGCGGTAGTTACCCCATAGGGGACTAAGGTTGACCACTCACATTGTTCTTTCTTTACTCCTGTGAATTATTGCAGATTTTCTAGTAGTAATTGGATGGTGCACAAAACCTGATACCTAGAGTAATCCAAGTCACAGATATTTTCTAGCATTGTGGATAATCTCTGCCACATGTTTTTTTCTTGCACAACATTAAAAAAAAAAGATTTTCACAATCAGGACTGAATATCACAGCAGCATCTGGGGCTCAGCAATTTGTGAAGAATACTAGATCTGCCTATTTATGGCAAAAAAAATGTGAATGGACAAAGTTGCAGGGTAGAACGCCAAGTAACAGAGTTATCATAACAGAGCTATTACCGGTACTCAGTAAGTACAGGAAAAAAAAAAAACATTCAAAATACAGGCATTTGTGAGACTTCTATGGAATTAATGCAATTAATTCATAATTTTATTTTTAAAAAGAATGAAAAACATTCTTTTACAAGTATATAGGATCCAAAAAAAAAACAAAAAACCCCAAGCTAAATATTTTCTTTTATAGCAAAGCGTATCCATATATCTGACAAGAAGGTATAAACATAATAAAATCCTACAATGAACCTTGAATCTATAAAAAATATTTGGACTGCTTATGCTATAATGCAGGCAGGTTTCCTGCTGCCTATAAAATATATAGTCTGGGAGAAGTTGTCCATACGTTCTTGATGCGGAGCCAAATTAATCTTCAAAGCGATTGCAAATGATTCGCTCACACTTGCTCAAAGGAATAAAAATATTTGAAAGGAGTGCAAAGCATCTCTTCCCCCCACATCCCTTTCTGAGAAGCACCAGCATAAACACATCCCTGCACAGACATCTGAAAGACAGCCTGTTTAGGTAAAAACACTGGAAATTCTGGGATGCCGTCACCTAAATCAACTATGTTACTATTCTCTATAGCATATAAGTATTGCTCATAGCAGCGTATATGCACTTGCATTAGATCACATTTACTTGGTTGTTAATATGTATGTCAACTAACTCCTATTTCTCCCTTTTGGTCTGATAAATATGCCATTAAAAGCATTTTATTATACCTGTTTGACAAGTGCAAAAAAATAAAATCATTCAGCCATAAATCTTCTGCGACATCCTGTGCTTTCTGCCCAGGATTAGGGTTGCCCACCTGTCTGGGATTCACCAGGACAGTTCAGGATTTTGATTCATGTGTCCGGGTTTCAGTTCACTTGAAACCCGGACACATTATTCAAACACGAATGTGGCTCCGAACAGGGCTTGGCAGGAGCGTGAGGGTGCACTATGTGCGCCACATTACTATTCACTTTGGAATGCCCACAGGTCTGTTACAATCCTATTGTGCAGGGGTGTCAAACTCAATTAAATTACTAACCATAATTTACAAAGCCACTCACAACTCTGCTCCCAGCTACATCACTAACCTAGTCTCAAAAATACCAACCAAGCCGCTCTCTTTGGTCCTCCCAAGACCTCCTGCTCTTTAGCTCCCTTGTCAGCTCCTCCAATGCTCGCCTCCAGGATTTCTCCAGAGCTTCTCCCATCCTTTGGAACTCCCTACCCCAATCTGTCCGACTGTCCCCTAATCTATCCATCTTCAGACGATCCCTGAAAACCTCTCTTTTAAAGAAGCCTATCCTGCTTCTGATGCCGCGTACACACGACCGGACTTCCTGGCAGACTAGGTCCGATGGAATTAGTCCGTTGGACAATCCGATTGTGTGTGGGCTAATCCGATCGTTTTTCATTTAAAAAATCTGACAGACCTAGAAATAGAGCATGTTTCAAATCTGTTCGACAAACTCAATTCCTATCGGGAAAACCGTTCGTCTGTATGCTGGTCCAACAGACCAAATACGATGCAAGGGAAGCTATTGGCTACTGGCTATTGAACTTCCCTTTTTAGTCCCGTTTACATCATCACGTTCAAAACGAATGGACTTTCGAACGGACTTAATCGGTCCGTGTGTGGGCAAGTCCGTTCGTTCAGAAAGTCCGTCGGAACTCCGCCGAAAGTCCGTCGGGAAGACCGTCGGACCTAGTCTGCTGGAAAGTCCGGTCGTGTGTACGCAGCATAATTAATACACTGTTTTACTTTCTCCATCATCTCATCCCCCACAGCTTTTACCTTTTGTATAAATTGACCCCCCTCCTAGATTGTAAGCTCTAATGAGCAGGGCTCTCTGATTCCTCTTGTACCAAATTTTAATGTAACTGTACTGTCTGCCTTAATTTTGTTAAGCCCTGTGCAAACTGTTGGCTCTATATAAATCCTGTATAATAATAATAATAATTTCATTGTGGGCCGACCAGCATTATGGTTGTCCTTAAAGGGCCTTTTGTGTCTGTAAGACTATATAAATGTATGCAAGGCTTTTTTTCCCAGTAAATAGGTGCAGGAACTCAACCACGCCCCCGCCGAACCGCATCGAACGGTGGATGTGGCCAAATTGCACTAAAAGTAGGCAGGTCTTAAAGGGGCAATAAATATCAGGAGTGCATTATGTGTGGAGTTCAGGGATGTGCTGTGTGCAGAGTGCAGAATTCAGGGGTGTGCTATGTGCAGAGTTCAGAAGTGCTGTACATACAAGGTGCAGGGTTTAGGGGTTTGCCGGGCACAGTGTGCAGGGTTCAGATCTATTTCAAAGGCTGTTCACATCTCACGTCCACCCCTCCCCCTGGGTGTGAGGGCCACATGTAATGGCCTGGAGGGCCTGATTCCGCCTGGGGGCCTTGTGTTTGACACCTGTGCTATAGTGTATACTAATAAAAAAATAAAATTCTGTGCGCCTCTAAAATGTTTGGGTTTGGCTTGAAGAAAAAGTGGCAACCCTACCCAGGACAGTTAACATTGTTCCCTGCAATCTCTGTGGGTAGTCTACATAATGGAGCAGCACCCCCCCCCCCCACATAATGGAGAAGAGAGGTAGGTGTTATGTAGTCCTAATAGGGTTGCCACCTTTTCTTCAAGTCAAACCCAAACACTTTAGTGGTGCACACCAATTTTTTTTTATAGTATAAACTACACATATATTTTGCGATTAAATAACATTTCTAATCTTATGAAGTTCCCCTTTTAAATCTGAATCCGCAGAGTTCCCCTTTTACATCTGAACTGGCAGAATTCCCTTAAACTGTAAGGGGGGATCTCTGAGGTCTCTGACATAAGGGATGCTCTGAGAACCATGATTTAATGAGAAACACTGAGAACTCTGATGTAAGGGGGAACTCTGTGGCCTCTGATGTAAGGGGTGCTCGGAGAACCCTGATTTACCTTAGTGTACTCACTCCGAGGCAGGAGAGAAGAGGGAGGGGGGAGACTTCAGTCACAGACAGGGATGGATGGTGAGCTCACTCACCCCTTGGCTCCGTGGCACACTTCCGGGTGGGCAGACACAGAGGGGTAGGGGCGGGAGGAAGAGGAGCAGATCAAGCCCTCTCTCCTCTCCCATCTGTGTGTGTGTGTGTGGTGGGGGGACTGTTAGTGCTGGCTTTGGGAAGGGTGAATGAGAGTGTAACACACTCTCGGCTTAGACAACTGCAGCCAGCAACCCTGCTGGGAAGCCATAGTCCAGTCTAAATAATGTGTCTGGGTTTCAGGCGGTCTGAAACCTGGACACAAGATTCAAAACCCGAACTGTCTGGGTGAATCCCGGACAGGTGGCAACCTTAAGTCCTAACAAAGTGTTATGTAGTCCTAACACACTCCCTGTCTGAAGAGTTATCAGTTTATGATAGGAAATTAGTTAATGGCAGGTTTACCCGGTTAAATAAAAGTAAAAAAGAAAATGAATGCAGACACCACATCCAAGGACCTGTAAGCTGCTATATTATGATTTTTTGTTCTTGGGTTTAGATACGTTTTAAGGACTTTACCACTGATTCATTTCTAACAGCTTACAAAACAGTTTTTTTCCCTTCCTGTTTATAGGCTGCAATATTGTAAATAGTAATGTACTAGTCCGAGCAGCTAAAAAAGTATGCTTTCTACTTGTGTAGAGTGTGAGATTTTGCTGAAATACAAATAAAATGGATGTATTGTGTACACCATCTACACATTTTATGCACACATTGCAGTTATTTCACATTGCATGCTCTTTAAGGGGTAGAAGTCTTGACTTGCTCCAAGTTCTAATGCTCCACCATGTAATATTTTAAATTTATCACTTTACCCAGGGGTGTAACTAGAGGAGAATAGCAGGGGCAGCTGTCCAACATACAGTGCAGGGGGCTCATACGATGGTAAAAAAAAAAGAGAAAACGTGGCAAATATTTGAAGATCTTTGTGCAAGTCTGACAAGTATAATAACTTTAAATTGTCCTAGGAAAGAGCAGGCAAAAGGAAAAAGGGATTATAAAAATCAACACAAAATAGCAAAAAATTGCTTATTTGAGTGTGTGTGTGTGTGTGTGTGTGTGTGTGTGTGATAATGGGTGAATGTTTTAACAGCTTTTTGCTCAGTGTGCAAAAACTGATGACATGCAAAACTAAAGCCGAGCTTATACATTTTACTATACTATATTTATGTTCTGGTAAGCC
>JAQSEC010002151.1:0-14621 GCA_028564925.1 Lithobates sylvaticus
AATGGAAGGCCCATCTAATCAATGTACCTGGCCTCCATGCAACCATAGAATCTATTCCCTGCAACAGAAGGTCCATCTAATCAATGTACCTGCCCTCCATGCATGTGCAACCATAGAATCTATTCCCTGCAATGGAAGGCCCATCTAATCAATGTACCTGGCCTCCATGCAACCATAGACTCTATTCCCTGCAACAGAAGGTCCATCTAATCAATGTACCTGCCCTCCATGCATGTGCAACCATAGACTCTATTCCCTGCAATGGAAGGCCCATTTAATCAATGTACCTGGCCTCCATGCAACCATAGAATCTATTCCCTACAATGGAAGGCCAATCTAATCATTGTACCTGGCCTCCATGCAACCATAGACTCTATTCCCTGCAACGGAAGGACCATCTAATCAATGTACCTGCCCTCCATGCATGTACAACCTGTCAGAAACCATGAAATCAGGCCAAGACAGAAGTACAGTTAAATCACACTTTTAATAATAAAAGTAAAAAGAACAAACGTAGTCAAAACATAGCCAAAGTTCAGTAACCAGAATAGATAGTCAGCCAAGCCAGAAGTCAGGGATCAATGTAGTGGAACAGCAAGCAGGATCTGGAGCCAGAAGGGATGTCAGCAAAGCATCTCTTGAACAGGAGATTGTTTCTGTGATGTTGACCAAGGCGAAGGCAGAGATGATCTGGACTGGGCGGCTTAAGTAGGCAGGAGTGACGAGCAGGATATCATCAACAGCTGAGTAACTGTGGAGAGAGATGGGAGCTGGCAATTAGCCGACAGCTGAACGGCCAGCTCAGAGAAGGAAGGGCTGAGCCCAGCCCTGACACAACCATAGACCGTATTCCCTGCAAAGGAAGGACCATCTAATCAATGTACCTGACCTCCATGCATGTGCAACCATAGACTGTATTTCATGCAATGGAAGGCCAATCTAATCAATGCACCTCCTCCCTCCATTGCCACCCGACAACGCAACTTACAAACCATAAAAAGACACGAGGTCTGAAGGTAATTCAGTGACTTAAAGAGGAGAAGGGGGCCATCTTCGAGGCCTTTGTATTGTGAAATTAGATGTACCCCCCTCCCCGGGGAAGCCCAGGGAGAGGGATGAAGCAGTGATCTACTGACCTATAGATTGCACTCCTAGATGGGGTCATGTATTTGTTGAGGGGTTGGGATTGAGGGATTGGGGTGCGCAGGCTTTTGCGCTCCTCACTACACTGGACTGCATACATAGGTGTGCACAGCCTATTGCATTAGGGTGTGCACCCCAAAGCTCAAACACACATGGGTGTTATTTTTATTATTTTACTTTGTATTATATTATATATATATATATATATATATATATATATATATATATATATTATATATATATATATATATTTACAGTTTTTTTAGGAGCCCTGTTAGGGGGCTTTGGTGAAATATAAGGGGTCAAAACATGGGGAATGTACACCACATGGGGTGATTAGGGCGTGCCCAGGCACACCTGGCACACCCTGTGCGCACGCCTATGAGTGCATATAACAAGATACCTGGGGGTTCGGGTCTTCTGTCTTGGGGTGCTGCTGGTTTTGAAAAAGAAAACAGGGTTGCAATGCTTTTTTTGCTTGAAAGTATAGCTGCACGCGCATGTTACCTAATGCAAGCCGTATCAGCACTGATCAAACTTCTACACTTTTGATCAATAAAAATGACTCTAAACAGCTTTGAAAGCAAAAGTCAGTTAATGGACACAAGCCTGTTAACGTTAACGATCATTTTTTTTTTTTTATTATTAATAAAATAAATACAACAAATATTTTGAAACAGTTTAATCAATAGTAGACTCTTTGAAAAGTGATGAGGCTGATCTATTGATTATTGGGGTAAGTACATTCAGTACATTTTCTGTGTTCACAGCAGTTTCTAAGCACCGGCAAAAACAACATTCCATCGACCATTGTCACAAATACTCCGTCTCATACAACATTATTGACAGTATGCCGCTCACTGTATGTGTGTGTGGGTATATATATATATATATATACATATACAGTATCTCACAAAAGTAAGTACACCCCTCACTCACATTTCTGTAAATCTTTTCTTCTATCTTTTCATGTGACAACACTGAAGAAATGACACTTGTCTACAATGTAAAGTAGTGAGTGTACAGCTTGTATAACAGTGTAAATTTGTCGTCCCCTCAAAATAACTCAACACACAGCCATTAATGTCTAAACCGCTGGCAACAAAAGTCAGTACACCCCTAAGTGAAAATGTCCAAATTGGACCCAAAGTGTCAATATTTTGTGTGGCCACCATTATTTTCCAGCACTGCCTTAACCCTCTTGGGCATGGAGGTCACCAGAGCTTCACAGGTTGGCACTGGAGTCCTCTTCCCCTCCTCCATGACGACATCACGGAGCTGGTGGATGTTGGAGACCTTGCGCTCCTCCACCTTCCGTTTGAGGATGTCCCACAGATGATCAATAGGGTTTAGGTCTGGAGACATGCTTGGCCAGTCCATCACCTTTACCCTCAGCTTCTTTAGGAAGGCAGTGGTGGTCTTGGAGGTGTGTTTGGGGTGGTTATCATGTTGGAATACTGCCCTGCGGCCCAGTCTCTGAAGGGAGGGGATCATGCTCTGCTTCAGTATGTCACAGTACATGTCGGCATTCATGGTCCCCTCAATGATCTGTAGCCCCCCAGTGCCGGCAGCACTCATGCAGCCCCAGACCATGACACTCCCACCACCATGCTTGACTGTAGACACTTGTCTTTGTCCTCCTCACCTGGTTGCCCCCACACACGCCTGACACCATCTGACACCAAATACGTTTATCTTGGTCTCATCAGACCACAGGACATGGTTCCAGTAATCTATGTCCTTAGTCTGCTTGTAGATACAGTGGTGTGAAAAAGTGTTTGCCCCCTTCCTCATTTCCTGTTCCTTTGCATGTTTGTCACACTTAAGTGTTTCGGAACATCAAACCAATTTAAACAATAGTCAAGGACAACACAAGTAAACACAAAATGCAATTTGTAAATGAAGGTGTTTATTATTAAAGGTGAAAAAAAATCCAAACCATCATGGCCCTGTGTGAAAAAGTGATTGCCCCCCTTGTTAAAACATACTATAACTGTGGTTGTCCACACCTGAGTTCAATTTCTCTAGCCACACCCAGGCCTGATTATTGCCACACCTGTTCACAATCAAGGCATCACTTAAATAGGAGCTGCTTGACACAGTAAGGTCCACCAGAAGATCCTTAAAAGCTACACATCATGCCGAGACCCAAAGAAATTCAGGAACAATTGAGAAAGAAAGTAATTGAGATCTATCAGTCTGGAAAGGGTTATAAAGCCATTTCCAAAGCTTTGGGAATCCAGCGAACCACACTGAGAGCCATTATCCACAAATGGCGAAGACATGGAACAGTGGTGAACCTTCCCAGGAGTGGCCGGCCGCCCAAAATTACCCCAAGAGCGCAGCGACGACTCATCCAAGAGGTCACAAAAGACCCCACAACAACGTCCCAAGGAACTGCAGGCCTCACTTGCCTCAGTTAAGGTCAGCATTCATGCCTCCACCATCAGGAAAAGACTGGGCAAAAATGGCCTGCATGGCAGAGTTCCAAGGAGAAAACCACTGCTGAGCAAAAAGAACATCAAAGCTCGTTTCAATTTCTCCACAACACATCTTGATGATCCCCAAGACTTTTGGGACAACATTCTGTGGACCGATGAGACAAAAGTGGAACTCTTTGGAAGGTGTGTGTCCAAGTATATCTGGCGTAGAAGGAACACTGCATTTCAGAAAAAGAACATTATACCAACAGTAAAATATGGTGGTGGTAGTGTGATGGTCTGGGGCTGTTTTGCTGCTTCAGGACCTGGAAGACTTGCCGTGATAAAAGGAACTATGAATTCTGCTGTCTACCAAGAGATCCTGAAGGAGAATGTCCGACCATCTGTTCGTGTACTCAAGCTGAAACGAACTTGGGTTCTGCAGCAGGACAATGATCCTAAACACACCAGCAAGTCCACCACCGAATGGCTGAAGAAAAACAAAATGAAGACTTTGGAGTGGCCTAGCCAAAGTCCTGACCTGAATCCTATTGAGATGTTGTGGTATGACCTTAAAAAGGCAGTTCATGCTCAAAAACCCTCTAATGTAACTGAATTAGGACAATTCTGCAAAGATGAGTGGGCCAAAATTCCTCCAGGACGCTGTAAAAGCCTCATTGCACGTTATCGCAAACGCTTGGTTGCAGTTGTTGCTGCTAAGGGTGGCCCAACCAGTTATTAGGTTTAGGGGGCAATCACTTTTTCACACAGGGCCATGATGGTTTGGATTTTTTTTCACCTTTAATAATAAACACCTTCATTTACAAATTGCATTTTGTGTTTACTTGTGTTGTCCTTGACTATTGTTTAAATTGGTTTGATGTTCCGAAACACTTAAGTGTGACAAACATGCAAAGGAACAGGAAATGAGGAAGGGGGCAAACACTTTTTCACACCACTGTAGATAGATAGATAGATAGATAGATAGATAGATAGATAGATAGAGATATAGCTATATATTTTATAATTTGTACAATTTAGGTTTTCATTTGTTGGGGGGGGGGGGGTTATTTATAAATGTAAAAAAGTACGCCTATAAATTAAAACAAAAATATTATAAAAACAATTCAAAACAAAATCTTTAAATCTAACAAAAAAAATGATATATATATACTGTATTTATTGGCGTATACCACTCACTTTTTCACCATGAAAATCGGGTGCAAATAGCGTGTGCGTGTTATACGCCAATACTTCAATACTTTAGCTGCCTCGGAGGGGACAGGGTGGGGGCAGGACAAGCACCGTCAGATTACATACAGTGAGAATCTCCTGTTTACTTGGTGGCCTCTGTAATGGGCTGCACTGATGGCAATGGTGAGGCTGCTGCATTGATATGGTCTGATGAGGCTGCATTGATGGCACTTGAGGCTGCAGATGGGCACTGATACAGTGCCTTGCGAAAGTATTCGGCCCCCTTGAACTTTTCAACCTTTTGCCACATTTCAGGCTTCAAACATAAAGATATAAAATTTTAATTTTTTGTGAAGAATCACCAACAAGTGGGACACAATTGTGAAGTGGAATGAAATCTATTGTATTGTTGAAACTTTTTTAACTAATAAAAAAATGAAAAGTGGGGCGTGCAAAATTATTCGGCCCCCTTGCGTTAATACTTTGTAGAGTCACCTTTTGCTGCGATTACAGCTGCAAGTCGCTTGGGGTATGTCTCTATCAGTTTTGCACATCGAGAGACTGAAATTCTTGCCCATTCTTCCTTGCAAAACAGCTCGAGCTCAGTGAGGTTGGATGGAGAGCGTTTGTGAACAGCAGTTTTCAGCTCTTTCCACAGATTCTCGATTGGATTCAGGTCTGGACTTTGACTTGGCCATTCTAACACCTGGATACGTTTATTTGTGAACCATTCCTTTGTAGATTTTGCTGTATGTTTGGGGTCATTGTCTTGTTGGAAGATAAATCTCCGTCCCACTTTCAGGTCTTTTGCAGACTCCAACAGGTTTTCATCCAGAATGGTCCTGTATTTGGCTGCATCCATCTTCCCCTCAATTTTAACCATCTTCCCTGTCCCTGCTGAAGAAAAGCAAGCCCAAACCATGATGCTGCCACCACCATGTTTGACCGTGGGGATGGTGTGTTGAGGGTGATGAGCTGTGTTGCTTTTACGCCAAACATATCGTTTTGCATTGTGGCCAAAAAGTTCGATTTTGGTTTCATCGGACCAGAGCACCTTCTTCCACATGTTTGGTGTGTCTCCCAGGTGGCTTGTGGCAAACTTTAGACGAGACTTTTTATGGATATCTTTGAGAAATGGCTTTCTTCTTGCCACTCTTCCATAAAGGCCAGATTTGTGCAGTGTACGACTGATTGTTGTCCTATGGACAGACTCTCCCACCTCAGCTGTAGTTCTCTGCAGTTCATCCAGAGTGATCATGGGCCTCTTGGCTGCATCTCTGATCAGTCTTCTCCTTGTCTGAGCTGAAAGTTTAGAGGGACAGCCAGGTATTGGTAGATTTGCAGTGGTCTGTACTCCTTCCATTTCAAAATGATCGCTTGCACAGTGCTCCTTGGGATGTTTAAAGCTTGGGAAATTTTTTTGGAACCAAATCCGGCTTTAAACTTCTCCACAACAGTATTACGGACCTGCCTGGTGTGTTCCTTGGTCTTCATGATGCTCTCTGCGCTTTCAACAGAACCCTGAGACTATCACAGAGCAGGTGCATTTATACAGAGACTTGATTACACACAGGTGGATTCTATTTATCACCATCAGTCATTTAGGACAACATTGGATCATTCAGAGATCCTCGCTGAACTTCTGGAGTGAGTTTGCTGCACTGAAAGTAAAGGGGCCGAATAATTTTGCACGCACCACTTTTCAGTTTTTTATTTGCTAAAAAAGTTTAAAATATCCAATAGATTTCGTTCCACTTCACAATTGTGTCCCACTTGTTGGTGATTCTTCACAAAATAATTTAAATTTTATATCTTTATGTTTGAAGCCTGAAATGTGGCAAAAGGTTGAAATAGTTCAAGGGGGCCGAATACTTTCGCAAGGCACTGTATATATATATATATATATATATATATATATATATATATATATTGAGTGGAGTGTGAACACGTTTTGCTTTTGTCTGCTGGTGATTGCTGGGTTGTATTTTTAGGTTCTTTTTTGGGGCTTTTCCTTGCAGCTTTTTAACACCTTTTTCTGTCACTTTTTAACCGCATCAGATCCGAGCCATAGCGGAATGACGGCTACAGCGTGGACCTACTTTGCCGGGAGGGCGCCAATAGATGTACTCCTGTGCTCAAGCGGCCCCTGCAGGGCATGCACGGTGTGCTCTGTGATCAGCGAGTCTATGACAGGGGTCGATCCCCTTACTCCGTAAACAAAGCCGGTAAACAAAGCTGGTAATCGGCTATTTTTTCTCTTCATGCTGATAGCGTGAGGAGGAAAAAAAAAAAAAGCAGATCACCAGTCACATCGGTCCCAATCAAGGAGAGCAGCTGCCAGCTCATCTGTGCCCACCTGTGCCACCTGCCAGTGCCACCTACCAGTGCACAAAAGTGCAATCTACCAGTGCCCACAGTGCCATCTATCAGTGCCACCTATCAATGTCACCAATTAGTGCCTCATCAACAGTGCTGCCCATTAGTGTCACCTACCAGTGCCCGTTAGTGTCACCTACCAGTGCCCATCAGTGCCACCTATCAGTGGTACCTATCAGTAACACCTATCAGTAACACCTATCAGTGTCCTTCAGTGGCCATCAGTGCCAACTATCAGATGTACCTATCAGTAACACCTATCAGTGCCCTTCATTGCCCATCAGTGCCACCCATCAGGGCCCATCAGTGCCATCTTATCAATGGCCATCAGTACCGCCTTCTCTGTCCCCATCTGTGCCGCCTTATCTGTGCCTATCAGTGCCGCCTCATAAGTGCCCATCAGTGCAGCCTTATCTGTGCCTATCAGTGCCGCCTTATCTGTGCCTATCAGTGCCCATCAGTGCCATCTTATCAGTGGCCATCAGTGCCACCTTATCTGTGCCCATCTGTGCTGCCTTATCTGTGCCCATCAGTACCGCCTTATCTGTCCCCATCTGTGTCTATCAGTGCCGCCTTATAAGTGTCCATCAGTGCAGCCTTATCTGTGCCTATCAGTGCCGCCTTATCTGTGCCGATCAGTGCCCATCAGTGCTGCCTTATCTGTGCCCATCAGTACAGCCTTATCTGTCCCCATCGGTGCCGCCTTATCTGTACCTATTAGTGCCGCCTCATCTGTACCTATCAGTGCCACCTTATCTGTGCCTATCAGTGCCCATCAGTGCAGCCTATCAGTGCAGCCTATCAGTGCCCATCAGTGCCGCATCATCAGCACATATCAGTGAAGGAGAAAAATTACCTGTCTGCAAAATTTTATAACAAACTACGTCTGTCTAAATACCACCAAAAGAAAGCTCTATTTGTGTGAAAAAAATTATAAAAATGTCATATGGGCACAGTGTAGTATGATCGTGTAATATGACGTCACTTCAGGGTCCCCTTTGACAGTTTTCCCGGCCAGCATACCAGGGAAAGCATGTAATGCAGTGCCATGTGTATCGCATCACATTCACTGGAGCACATGGGAGACATCGGGGGTCTTTTAGACCCTGCATTTCTCTTTATAGAGAACCTGTCACCAAAATATCTTCACATCACAAAGCAAATTTGTCAAGCCCTGCTCTAGGGAAAGGACGCCCGTATCCTGCCCACACCTCGGCAAAGCATGACACTAATCCAGGGCAGGCGGAATGCTAGGTCACCCCCAGCATTTAGGAGCGAATGGAAATGCACCTCCATCCAGACCTGCCTCGCTTTCCGCCCTACACCACCCTACACCATGCTACCGGAGTAAGGAAGGGCTCTGAAGGGAAGAGGGAACTCTGTGCTGAGGGGACTCTGTGAAAGGAGACCCTGATGGGGGGCTCTACACCGACAGTACAACAGCCAAGGATGTGGCCATTGGCCAGTCTAGACATTATTGTGTAAAGGTCCTCCTACATCTATGCACAGCTTGGCTCCTCCATTTCTGAACATTACAGTTACATAGTAGGTGAGGTTGAACCACTTCCCGACCGCCCCATGTACATATACGTCGGCAGAATGGCACGTACAGGCAGAATCACGTACCTGTACGTGCCATTCTTCGGCGGTGGGGGGTCCGATCGGACCCCCCCCGGCCGGCGGGGACGGTCGGGATCGCTTCAGGAGCGATCCGGGATGAGGGGACGGCCAGTGGTTTCTGGCCACCCCCTCGCGATCGCTCCTGGCGAATCAGATGCTTCCTCTGTCTGTGTCAATCAAAACACAGGCAGAGGAAGTGATGTCACGCTCGGTGCGCCGGTCTATGTGACCGGAACGCCGAGGAGTCAACACACACAGGTTAGTGCACCAACAGTACACTGACACCAGTACACATAGGCACACAAAACACCCCCCTGTCACCCCCAGATCACCCCCCAGATCACCCCCCCCCCCCCCAGTCACAGTGTCACTAATTGCAGTGATCATTTTTTTTTACTGATCACTGCATTTAGTGTCAGTGTGACTGTAATAACTGTCAGTGCAGTTAGTTTTAGGTCCAAGGTAGCCCCCCACCCCCCCCCTAATAAAGGTTTAACCCCTTGATTGCCCCCCAGGTAACCCTTTCACCCCCTTTTGCCAGTGTCACTAAGCGATCGTTTTTCTGATCGCTGTATTAGTGTCACTGCTGTCGCTAGGTAACCATTTTTTTTTTTTAGGTAACCGCCATGTTTATATAGGTTCATAAATAGGTTTATAGGTCAGGTACCCCCATATTACAACCTAAATAAAGGTTTTAACCCCCTGATTGCCCCTAGAGTTAACCCTTTCACCAGTGATCACTGTATAACTGTCACTGGTGCCGTGTTAGCCAGTTAGTTATTTCGTTATTTAGGTTCCCCGTCAGGTTTTTATATAGCGTCAGGTACCCCCATATATTACCTAATAAGGTTTTAACCCCCTGATTGCCCCTAGTTAACCCTTTCACCCCCTTTTGCCAGTGTCACTAAGCGATCGTTTTTCTGATCGCTGCATTAGTGTCGCTAGGTAACCATTTTTTTTTTTTTTAGGTAACCGCCATGTTTATATAGGTTCATAAATAGGTTTATAGGTCAGGTACCCCCATATTACAACCTAAATAAAGGTTTTAACCCCCTGATTGCCCCTAGAGTTAACCCTTTCACCAGTGATCACTGTATAACTGTCACTGGTGACGCTGGTTAGCCAGTTAGTTATTTCGTTATTTAGGTTCCCCGTCAGGTTTTTATATAGCGTCAGGTACCCCCATATATTACCTAATAAAGGTTTTAACCCCCTGATTGCCCCTAGTTAACCCTTTCACCCCCTTTTGCCAGTGTCACTAAGCGATCGTTTTTCTGATCGCTGCATTAGTGTCGCTAGGTAACCAGTTTTTTTTTTGTATTACTGTTACGGGTGACGCTGGTTAGTTAGCTTGTTTTTTATACTGTCAGGGCACCCGCCATTTATTACCCAATAACGGTTTAACCCCCTGATCGCCCGGCGGGTGATATCAATTAGGTTTTAGGGTCAAATAAGGTCTGCGTCGCCCCAGGTTAGTGCCAGTACCGCAAACACCCACGCACAAAGCATACACCTCCCTTAGTGGCACAGTATCTGAACAGATCAATATCTGATCTGATCAGATCTATACTAGCGTCCCAGCAGTTTAGGGTTCCAAAAAAAAAAACGCATTGTTAGCGGGATCAGCCCAGATACCTGCTAGCACCTGCGTTTTCCCCCTCCGCCCAGCCCAGCCCACCCAAGTGCAGTATCGATCGATCACTGTCACTTACAAAACACTAAGCACACATAACTGCAGCGTTCGCAGAGTCAGGCCTGATCCCTGCGATCGCTAACAGTTTTTTTTGTGGTAGCGTTTTGATTCAGTCGCTTCAGTCAGGAGCTTTTTTACCTGTGAATCTCAAAAAAAAATAAAAAAATAAAATAGTTGTCGTTTTATTGTTTCTCTCTCTCACTCTATTCTCTCTCTATTGTTGCTCTTTTTTTACTCCATTCTATTCTGCAATGTTTTATTATGTTTTATCATGTTTTATCATGCTTGCTTTTCAGGTATGTAATTTTGTTTACTGTGTTTTAGTGTTAAGCATTTTTTTGTTTTCAGGTGCGCCATTCAGTTGCAACGCGGATTTATTTATCTTGACAGCAACAGCGTTTGCTCCCACGATACATAAAGCCGCGACTCCAACGCTGTAGGAGGTGATTTCACCACCACAGTTAAAAAAAAGAGCATATATGCCGAAGCATGGGGGCAGCAGGGGGGGGGAGGAGCGATTGGCTCCTAATGCCACGTACATACGGTCGAAATTCCGACCGTGTGTACACGGCATAACTTTTGCGGGAGGATGCCCCCATGCATCGGCATATATAAATGGTGCATGTATGCCCATCATTAGAAGTGGGTGGATGAAGGGAGGTATTCTAATGGTGGGCATACCCACCAATCAATCTCTTTTTTTCGTTCAGCCAAGAGGCTGCATGAAAAAAAAAAGATTACAATATATGTCCAGTATGTTGCTGGACTTTGAATGGTTATACCAGAATGATGCCTGCAGGTTTAGGTATCATCTTGGTATCATTCTTTTCAGCCAGTGATCGGCTTTCATGTAAAAGCAATTCTAGCGGGTAATTAGCCTCTAGACTGCTTTTACAAGCAGTGGGAGGGAATGTCCCCCCTCCCGGATATAAACCGCGCCATTGGGAAATTGGGAAAGCATTTTATCACACCAATCTTGGTGTGGTCAGATGCTTTGAGGGCAGAGGAAAGATCTAGGGTCTAATAGACCCCAATTTTTTCAAAAAAAGAGTACCTGTCACTGCCTATTGCTATCATAGGGGATATTTACATTCCCTGAGATAACAATAAAAATCATAACAAAGAAAAAAAATGGAAGGAACAGTTTAAAAATAAAATAAAAAAGCTAAATAAATAAAAAAAAAAAAAAAAAAAAAAAAAAAAGCACCCCTGCCCCCCCTTCTCTTGCGCAAAGGCGTACACAAGCGTTGGTCTGGCGTCATATGTAAACAGCAATTGCACCATGCATGTGAGGTATCACCGCGAAGGTCAGATCGAGGGCAGTAATTTTAGCAGTAGACCTCCTCCGTGAATCTAATGTGGTATCATGTAAAGGCTTTTAAAGGCTTTTAAAAATGTATGTAGTTTGTCGCCACTGCGTGTTTGTGCGCAATTTTAAAGCATGTCGTGTTTGGTATCCATGTACTCGGCCTAAGATCATATTTTTTATTTCATCAAAAATTTGAGCAATATAGTGTGTTTTAGTGCATTAAAATAAAAAAAAGTGTATTTTTTCCACAAAAAATGCGTTTGAAAAATCGCTGCGCAAATACTGTGTGGAAAAAAAAAATGCAACACCCACCATTTTAATCTGTAGGGCCTTTGCTTTAACAATATATATAGTGTTTGGGGGTTCAACGTAATTTTCTTGCAAAAAAAAAATATGTTTTCATGTAAACAAAAAGTGTCAGAAAGGGCTTTGTCTACAAGTGGTTAGAAGAGTGGGTGACGTGTGACATAGGCTTCTAAATGTTGTGCATAAAATGCCAGGACAGTTCAAACCCCCCCCCAAATGACCCCATTTTGGAAAGTAGACACCCCAAGCTATTTGATGAGAGCAATGTTGAGCCCATTAAATATTTTTTTTTTTTTTTGTCCCAAGAGATTGAATAATGAAAAAAAAAAAAATATATATATTTTTTTTACAAAAAGTTGTCACTAAATGATATATTGCTCAAACATGTCATGGGCATATGTGGAAATACACCCCAAAATACATTCTGTTGCTTCTCCTGAGTACGGGGATACCACATGTGTGGGACTTTTTGGGAGCCTAGCTGCGTACGGAACCCCAAAAACCAATCACCGCCTTCAGGCTTTCTAAGGGTGTAATTTTTTTATTTCACTTCTCACTGCCAATCACAGTTTCGGAGGCCATGGAATGCCCAGATGGCATAAAACCCCCCAAAATGACCCCATTTTGGAAAGTAGACACCCCAAGCTATTTGCTGAGAGGTATGGTGAGTATTTTGCAGATCTCGCTTTTTGTCACAAAGTTTTGAAAATTGAAAAAAGAAAAAAAAAATTTTTTTTTTTCTTTACTTTCTTCATTTTCAAAAACAAATGAGAGCTGTAAAATACTCACCATGCCTCTCAACAAATAGCTTGGGGTGTCTACTTTCCAAAATGGGGTCATTTGGGGGGGTTTTGTGCTATTTTGGCATTTTATGGCCTTCGAAACGGTGATAGGTAGTGAGGAGTGAAATCAAAAATTTGCACCCTTAGAAATCCTGAAGGCGGTGCTTGGGTTTCGGGGCCCCGTACGCGGCTAGGCTCCCAAAAAGTCCCACACATGTGGTATCCCCATACTCAGGAGAAGCAGCAAAATGTATTTTGGGGTGCAATTCCACATATAACTATGGCATGTGTGAGCAATATATCATTTAGTGACAACTTTTTGAAAAAAAAAAAAATCTTTTTTATTTTTGTCTTTATTCAATCACTTGGGACTAAAAAAAAAAAATATTCAATGGGCTCAACATGCCTCTCAGCAAATAGCTTGGGGGTGTCTACTTTCCAAAATGGGGTCATTTGGGGGGGTTTTGTACTTCTCTGCCATTTTAGCACCTCAAGAAATGAAATAGGCAGTCATAAATTAAAAGCGGTGTAAATTCCAGAAAATGTACTCTAGTTTGTAGACGCTATAACTTTTGCGCAAACCAATAAATATACGCTTATTGGCATTTTTTTTTACTAAAGACATGTGGCTGAATACATTTTGGCCCAAATGTTTGACTAAAATTGAGTTTATTAGATTTTTTTTATAACAAAAAGTAGAAAATCTCTTTTTTTTTTTCAAAATTTTCGCTCTTTTTCCGTTTATATCGCAAAAAATAAAAATCACAGAGGCAATCAAATACCATCAAAAGAAAGCTCTATTTGTGGGAAGAAAAGGACGCAAATTTCGTTTGGGGTACAAATTGCATGACCGCGCAATTACCAGTTAAAGTAGTGCAGTGCGAAATTGAAAAAAGACCTCTGGTCCTTTGGCTGCCAAATGGTCGGGGGGGCTTCCACAGAAGTGGTTAATTTAAAATCTTCTGATGAGGACACCGGACAGAAGTAAGAAGATATTCCTTCTGAACATTGTGTGACCATCATGACTGGGGCAAACGGGCTACTTAGCAAAAAAAAGGCAGTCGATGGATCATATCGACCAAGTTTAAGCGGCTATTTATTCGAGATTTTACCAAATTTTCTGATATATTTATCTAAAGATTGACAGGAAAGGGCCACCCAGGGACATCTACGGAATGTAGTTTGGCCACATTAGTTCTGGTTACAGTCTGAGGTGTGAAAGTTGTTGGCATTTTTTGTGAGGGCGAGATATTTAGGAACTGCTCGTGGTATGTACACAGGATGAGCTAAAAAAGGATAGAAAAGGAGTTACTAAGTAAGAAGTAAGTAAATCTAGAGAAAATATGGCGGATGACCTTTACCTTGACCACCTGAGAGACGTGTGCATCATTATGGATCATTTCCTCCCTCGTGATACTCGTAACTTCGATTTTGAGTTTAGAAAATCATTCTGAAATATGATGAGCATCCCACGCAAAGACAGTCCACGGCTGAGGCTTATGAGGGGGGGTTGTAGATCGCGCTGGACTGACTTGATCAGTCACTGGCTGTAGGGTATGGAAAGGGGTGGAAAGATAAGAAGGGTTTGTTCCCAGAGGTTCATGCCCGGTTCGAGGAAAAGGTGGTGGTGGGGCCTGTTAGGTCCTGGGCTTCTACCTGGGGGTACGGCCTTGTGGTCGACTCCGCGTATGCTTGAGAAGAAGTAAAAGAAAAGGAGCGCCCGGTATCCAGTAGTAGATGAGGCCTCATTCTATTAGGGTGACTTCAAATAAAACGTC
>JAQSEC010001628.1:0-14640 GCA_028564925.1 Lithobates sylvaticus
GGGCGTGTAATTACAATTTTTTAAAAAGATGCTTCGCAACAGGTGTGACTGCTGTGCTCCAAGTACAGTATCTGTGAGGGGTTGCAGTGTTGTGGCACCATCACCAGTGCCTAAGGCACAATTTTTCAGCCCCTGTTGGGTCGTGTAATTACAATTTTTAGGCAATGCTTTGCAACAGGTCTCATTGCTGTGCTAAGAGTACAGTATCTGTGAGGGGTTGCAGTGTTGTGGCACCAGCACCAATGCCTAAGGCACAATTTTTCAGCCCCTGTTTAACAGGGGCGTGTAATTACAAATCTTGATCTAATAGTTCACAGCAGGGCCCATTCCTGCGCCCACCAAGAGTAACTATGAGGGCCTACAGTCTTGTGGCAACACCGTCCACCACCACCACCACCGCCAAAGGCCCAATTTTTCTGCCCTGTTCAACAGGTGCATGCAATTACAAATCTTGATCTAATAACTCACAGCAGGGCCCATTCCTGCACCCACCAAGAGTAACTGTGAGGGCTTACAGTCTTGTGGCAACACCGTCCACCACTACCACCACCACCACCAAAGGCCCAATTTTTCTGCCCGGTTCAACAGGTGCATGCAAGTACAAATCTTGATCTATTAACTCACAGCAGGGCCCATTTCTGTGCCCACCAGTCTTGTGGCTACACCAACATCTAATAGGGCAAATTTCTGCAGAGTATATACGGCAGGCCCCTACTTTCAAACATCCAACTTACAAACGACTCCTACTTGCAAACGGAAAGAGAAAACAGGAAGTGAGAGGAAATCTACCCCTAGGAAAGGAAATTCTATCATGTTAGATTTAATTTGGGAAAAAGGTATCTCCTCTCTACTGATGCTTTATCACCAATCCTTGTTTCAATTAAAACCCCACTTTTCCAAAAACATTTGTCATTGGGATGGAAAGTGAGGTGACATGTTCTGAACAGATGTGCAAAGACAGCAAATGTTACAGGGGTGATAACCCCTCCCTATGTTCTCCAAAAAGCTTAAAAATAGATTTTTTTGGGATGGAGCTACACTTCATAATGTACCTGTTCAGATTCTACTTAAGAACAAACCTACAGTCCGTGTCTTGTTTGCACCACCTATATACTGCTGTTCAGAGTATATAGGGTTGTAGGTATAGGGTTTTATTTTGGGTGCGGGGTCCCCCTTAATAACCATACAAGACCCAAAGGGGCTGGGGTGGGGGGGGGGGGGTGATGGGGTAGCCATGCCATTTTTCTCAAGGATTTTCAGCCATATGGCGGCCAGGACAAGACATGACATTAAAGCCGCAAGTGGTTTTAAATGGCTTCTTTTTTTCCTTTACAAATGTCATTTTGTGCAAGGACAGTTCTAAACACGGGAAACACATGCTACTTCACAGGCATACTTTAGACACCCCCCAGGTACCATATTTAAAGGAAAATTTCACTTTTTTTTTTCCACTTTATGCATCATTAAAATGACTGCTCCCGAAAAAACGTTAGTTTTTAAAAGTTCTTTTTGCATTGATATATGTCCCCTGGGGCAGGACCCGGGTCCCCAAACCTGTTTTATGACATTAACATGCATATTGGCCGTTGTAATTAGCAATTTTGATTTCGAACGTTCGCGTCCATTATAACGAATAGGGTTCGAAAATTCACGCAAACTTTCGGTCCGTTTGAAGGTTCTGGTGCGAACCGAACCCGGGGGTGTTCGGCTCATCCCTATTACTAACCTCTGTATTCGCATTACTTATGTAGCGATGGTCCCGCGGGGTTGCTACGCGTTACAGCATCCACACATTTCACCCTGCTCCCAGACCTCCATTAGACACACTTCTCCTAGCCCTAGGAAGAAGGATTTACTTTTGGTATTATGGTTCCCAAGACTAAAGCCTCGTACACACGATTGGATTTCCCGCAGACAAAATCTCAGTCTTTTGTCCGAAGGCGTGTGTCCGGATTTTGTCTTGCATAAAAATGGCAAGGAATTGTCCGCCAACAAACACGAACATAGTGACGTACTACATGGTTTTTCAGCTCTTTAGCGCTACCCTTTGTGCTCCTTCTGGCCGTAGCCGAATGACGGCCACAGCGCGGATGCCAAATCCCGGGAGGCCGTCATATGACGGCCTCCCCTTTCCTCGTTCCCTGTGCGCGCTCACGAGCGCGCAGCAGGGAAATTCTGTGTTGGCCGTGTCCCTCGGACACGGCCAATCACAGATCGCTGTAAACGGCCAATAACAGCGGCCGTTTACAGCGCGATCGCCCTGGCCAATGAGAGATGATCTCATATGTAAACATATGAGATCATCTCTCAGCGCCGCTCCTCCTCCTCACACAGAGACAGCGTGTGAGGAGGGGGAGATGAACGGCTGCAGCGCCGTAAGTGTTTTAAAAAAAAAAAAAAAAAAAAATGCCATCTGTGCCCACTGCCACCAATGTCATCTGTCCCTAATGTCATCTGTCCCTAATGTCATCTGTCCCTAATGTCATCTGTCCCCAATGACATCCCCAGTGCCATCCGCCAGTGCCATCCGCCAGTGCCATCCGCCAGTGCCATCCGCCAGTGCCATCCGCCAGTGCCATCCCCAGTGCCATCCGCAAGTGCCATCCCAAGTGCCATCCGCAAGTGCCATCCGCCAGTGCCATCTCCAGTGCCATCGCCAGTGCCATCCGCCAGTGCCATCGCCAGTGCCATCCGCCAGTGCCATCCGCCAGTGCCATCCGCCAGTGCCATCGCCAGTGCCATCCCCAGTGCCATCCCCAGTGCCATCCCCAGTGCCATCCCAGTGCCATCTGCCAGTGCCATCGCCAGTGCCATCCGCCAGTGCCATCCCCAGTGCCATCTGTAGTCAGTGCCATCTGTAGTCAGTGCCATCTGTCATCAGTGCCACATATTAGTGCCATCTGTCATCAGTGCCACCTGTCAGTGTCACGTGCCATCTGTTATCAGTGTCGCCTGTCATCAATGCCACGTATCAGTGCCATCTGTCATCAGTGTCATGTGTCATCAGTGCCACGTATTAGTGCCGTCTGTCATCAGTGCCACGTATTAGTGCCGTCTGTCATCAGTGCCACGTATTAGTGCCATCTCGCATCCGTGCCACATATTAGTGCCACGTGATATCAGTGCCATGTATGAGTGCCATCTCTCAGTGCCATCTGTCATCAGTGTCACGTGTCATCAGTGCCACGTCAGTGTCATCAGTGCCACGTCAGTGTCACGTGTCATTGTCCTGGTGCTCCAGGGCCTTCAAAAGTAATAGGTAGTCAACAATTTAGATGTGTAATTTATGCTCCTAGAACACGCGATGGCGCTCCCTGCATGTTGGGCCTCTCTATGTGGCCAGGCTGTGGAAAAGTCCCACATATGTGGTATCGTAATACTCAGGAGGAGTAGCAGAATTTATGTTTGGGTGTCATTTGTGGTAAACACATGCCATGTGAGAGAAATAACCTATTACAATGACAATTTTGTAGAAAAAAAATAGAAAATAAAAAAATAATTCATTTTGCAAAGAATTGTGGGAAAAAATGACAACATCAAAAAGCTCACCATGCCTCTTACTAAATACCTTGGAATGTCTACTTTCAAAAAAGGGGTCATTTGGGGGGTATTTGTACTTTCCTGGCTTGTTCGGGTCACAAGAAATGAGATCGGCCACCAGTACATCAGATGTGATCAATTTTGTATAATTCGCACCACAGATTGTAGAGTCTGTAACTTTCACAAAGACCAAATAATTTCCACTAATTTGGGTTATTTTTACCAAAGATATGTGGCAGTATAAATTGTGGCCAAAATTTATGAAGAAAAATTAATAATTTCCTAAATTGTATCACAGAAACAAAGAAAAAATTTTTTTTTTTTTTTTTTTCAAAATTTTCGGTCTTTTTTCAATTATAGCGCAAAAAAATAAAAAACCCAGAGGTGATCAAATACCACCAAAAGAAAGCTCTATTTGTGGGAAAAAAAGGACAAAAAATTCATTTGGGTACAGTGTTGCATGACTGAGTAATTGTCAGTCAAAGCGTGAGAGCACCGAAAGCTGAAAATTGGTCTGGATGGGAGGGGGGGGTGTTGGTGCCTGGTAGGCAAGTGGTTAAATGTGCAAATAAACAAACGTGAAAAAACTCTTCCTTTGATCTTCCACCACACCACAGTGATCCGTGCTTCCACTCCCCCAAAAGAAACGCACTCACCGCATCTATTGCCTGCACTTTCGTGACAGGCTAATACATTTTTGAATTCCACCCAAGAAGGTAAGTGATCAATCCAAAATCCATCTATGTCCGGATCTAACAAACTAAATAAAAACAGCAGATCCGTAATCCACAGCGTTACAGGCGCCTCTTTGTGTCACTTCCGGTTGTTTCGTAATCCGGTCATTTTCCCGCAATACTCTAGTTCAGCTTATGGAGCTTATTCAGGACTTGGGTTGGACACCTATTTTCAGTTTCACTGCTTTGTAAGATTGTTCAGACAACTACTGCTTTACACCAGACCTTTCTAGTCCTGGAAGTCCCAGAGACTTCCAGGACTAGAAAGGTCTGGTGTAAAGCAGTAGTTGTCTGAACAATCTTACAAAGCAGTGAAACTGAAAATAGGTGTCCAACCCAAGTCCTGAATAAGCTCCATAAGCTGAACTAGAGTATTGCGGGGAAGTGACCGGATTACGAAACAACCGGAAGTGACACAAAGAGGCGCCTGTAACGCTGTGGATTACGGATCTGCTGTTTTTATTTTGTTTGTTAGATCCGGACATAGATGGATTTTGGATTGATCACTTACCAATACCTTCTTGGGTGGAATTCAAAAATGTATTAGCCTGTCACGAAAGTGCGGGCAATAGATGCGGTGAGTGCGTTTCTTTTGGGGGAGTGGAAGCACGGATCACTGTGGTGTGGTGGAAGATCAAAGGAAGAGTTTTTTCACGTTTGTTTATTTGCACATCGTGTGAAAAGCTGCATGGACTTTTTATGCGACTTATGTCTTCACCAATCGCTTTTTCTGCAGAAATCAGTGTTATACTGATCATTATACACACATCTCGTTGTGCACTTATTATTTGTGATCTATTTATATAATTTGTTTTTATACACATGTTATATTTGTTTCACTTAACACCATTGGTGATATTATATTTTCATATTTTATCTTATCTTTTATTTTATTGAGTGATTCTATAGAGTTACATATGCATTTGATATATGTTTAGCGCCGCTATCTACTCTTGGTCTTTAATTTAGAAAAGATTTGGTGTAGATTCGCTCACATTTACCTTTTTAAAGTGGCAGCTATAGTTAGGTAGGTAGATTTTCCTGAGCGCAGTGGATAGGCATTCAAATAGGGGCGGTTGTTTTGGATTCCTATACGTTGGATAAAAAAATTGTATAGAATAATACTTGGCTATGTGTTTTACTTCAAATGACAGTTTGGGAGTCGGCAGTTACATTTAAAAAAATACAATGTAAAATTAACAAGGGAGACCAACATAGTTGTATCTTTGATCTTAAAAACTACGGGATAATGGTGTTGTGTTAACTTGCACCAAAAAAAAAGCATAATAATATTATTCTTGATATCACTAGAAAATAAAAGCCTTTTAAAATACTCCATCAGTGTCACCAGCAAAGCAGCTTCATTATTATCCAATTAAAGAAGAAGAGAATGTGCGCTGCATTTGGAGATTTCATAATTTCCCACGTCACGAATGTTAATTCTCCATTATGAACGCTAGTTTACAAGAGCGGCCGCTTCTGGCTCATCCTTGCTTCCGAGCATGCGTGTTTGTACTTTTGGAAAATCCGAACAGACATTTGTCCGCATTTTAAAACCTGCCATCCAACATTTGTCCACGGAAAATCCGACAACAATTGTCTGATGGAGCGTACAAACGGTCGGATTTTCCGCCAACAGTCTGTCATCACACATTTCCCATCAGAAAATCCGATCGCATGTACGCGACTTAACAGTGCAGACTTGGTTACACACTCACACAGTGAGTACCATAGGACTAAGCTACATGACACAAGCAGCAGGCTGGCAATCATACCAATACACGGGTAGCACTTGGCTATGGGACAAAAAGTGAAGATAAATATCCTTAATGGGCACAGGTGGCAAAAAATCTTACAGGGATTATAACCCTCTCTTACTCTATCCAAAATAAAAAAAAATAAAAAGTTTTGCCGATAGTTGTACTTTATTATATTCTAGTTTTTTGTACAAAGGAAAATTGCGCTGGACAGTATACAAAAAAATCATAAAAAATACACCATAAAAAATAATAAAATAAAATAAAAATAAAATAGCAACAACACCAAGTACGATATAACACAGAAAATATGGGAATGTGAAAAGTTGCGTTTTATTATATTCTAATTGCTATCTTTTTAGCTTTTGTGTTGCAGTAATTTCTTTTACCACAAGATGTCCCTTTTAGACTACAGATGATTTCTATAAAAGCTACAGACGATCGCAGCAGGTCTACAGTTTATTACTGAGCTAATTACATACTTTTTAATAAATGTAGTTAACAGTTTGTGTGATGAACTTCAGACTCCGCAATTATTTATTAAAGTGGAGAAAACCTCTGCAATACTTACCTACCCTAACTAACGGTCTGACAACGCTTGCCGGTATCGGTATCTTCTACCCAGCTACTTCTGGGTGCTGAGCTGAGGCCATCTTCATTCCTTGTACAGCCTAGTGCACATTCCAAAGCAGAGTGTGAGCAGGCAGGTAGGTTTCTTTTATTGTAGAACAGGGGTCTCCAAACTTTCTAAAGAAAAGGCCAGTTTACTGTCCTCAGACTTTAGGGGGGGGCCGAACTGTGCCCAGTGTGGGAGTAAACAATGCCTGATCTGGTATCGTTGGGAGAAATAGTGCCCCAATTGTGTTGTCAGTGGAAGGAATTATGCCCCATCATTGGTGTCAGTGGAAGGAATAGTGCCCCATTGTTGGTGTCAGTGGAAGGAATTATGCCCCATCATTGATGTCAGTGGAGGGAATAGTGCCCCATCATTGGTGTCAGTGGAAGGAATAGTGCCCCATCTTTGGTGTCAGTGGAAGGAATTATGCCCCATAATTGGTGTCAGTGAAAGGAATAGTGCCCCATTGTTGGTGTCAGTGGAAGGAATTATGCCCCATCATTGGTGTCAGTGGAAAGAATAGTGCCCCATTGTTGGTGTCAGTGGAAGGAATTATGCCCCATCATTGGTGTCAGTGGAAAGAATAGTGCCAAATTGTTGGCGTCAGGGGCATAAATAATCCCTCAAGGGCTGGATAAAGGCAAGCAAAGGGCCACAGTTTGAAGACCACTGTTGTAGAAGATACATTAGGGAAGATTTGCTAAAACAAATGCACACAGAATCTGGTGCAGCTGTGCATTGTAACCAACCTGCTTCAAGGTTTCATTATCAAAGCTTGAACAAGTTAGAAGTTGATTGGTTACCATGCACAGCTGCACCAGATTCTGTGCGCTCCAGTTTTAGTAAATCTCTCCCATTGCATGTCTCTTCTGTAATAAAGAGCCTGTCTGCACACAGATTTTAAAAGAGCTACTGTTTTAAGCATTTAAAAACTTTGAACAGTTTTATTTAAGCATATTTTAGCTTGAGCCAGTGTTGGTGAAATGGTGTAGATATTATATTTCATCTTGTAAATCAGTTGCCATATTTAGCTTAATGATTAAGTGAACTGCAGGCAGATAGTTAGGAAAGACAGCTAAAATATGTATATATTGTTAATTTAAAATGCAGCTATTGTAAATATCTGACTTGATGTCAGCCTCCTGTAATCTTCTGCACAGCATCACTCTAAAGCCCCATACACACGGTCGGATTATCCGCGGACCAGGTCGGTCGGATCCTGTCCGTCGTACTTTGTCCGATGTTGGTGTTGCGTACACACGGTCGGACTACGTTGTCGGAATATCCGGTCTGCAAGAACGTCGTGACGTAAGTCGTCTTCCACGAGACTAGAAAAGGGAAGTTCAGCACCACGTCAGGCACCCGTTGGGCTCCTTCTGCTGATCCCGTGTTTATCGCGAGTTAGTCGAAGTTTGGGGACTTAAGATTCGCGCTTCTCAGTTTTCTGACTCAGATCGTTACTGCTCTTCAGTTTGTGCTTGTCGTGCGTATCTGTTTATTAGTGCGTGTAGTCAGTTCGCATTTGTTGGTCATTGCGGCCTATATCTTGATATAGGACGCTTTGATTTGCACTGCTTATTGTCTGCTCGTTTCTGGTATTCATTTCGTTCTTTCAGGCCTTGCTGTTTATCGGTGCTTTCTGTTTGTCTGTTCTGACCAGCCGACCTTTTGTGACCTTGTGAGCGATGTTTCCCGTGCGTACTCGTCGCCGAGTTCGTGCTGTACGCGGAATTGGTGTCGGGCTTTTAGCTTTGACCCAAGACCCGTCCATGAACAGAGTGACGAGGAGTATGTGGACCAAGAATTGGTTGCTTCAGCGTGACCAATTCTCGCACATGCCTTTGCTTCGTGAGATCCGGGAGAATAATCCTGATGATTTCAGGAACTTTCTCCGGATGACGGACCCCGATTTTCACCGTCTTTTGGCTTTGCTGACCCCCTTTATCAGCCGGCAGGATACCTGCATGAGACAAGCCATTACTCCGGAGCAGAGGCTTGTTGCCACGTTGAGGTACTTGGCGACAGGGAGAAGTCTTCAGGATTTGAAGTTCTCTTCAGGTATCTCTCCCCAGGCCCTGGGAATCATTATTCCAGAGACCTGTTCTGCCATCATCCATGTCCTGCAGGAGGACTATATTAAGGTAACATTTATACTTTACTATTCCCTTCTATGTATGCTCTGTTTGCTAATGTCTTCTATTTTTGACCTCCTTCCCTAATTACCATGATTGCAATATGTTCTAATATGCTGTGCCCCTTTTCTCCTTCATGCATTTTTCCCTTCACTTACCTCCCCAGCATGCTCTTCTGCCCCAATAGACACCTATGGCCTAGTCACTTAAGCAATGTCTTTTGTCTGCTGCATAGTATTGTTTGCCCCCAAACACCCCCTAAAATATGCACTAATGTTTGCTGTGTGGTTTACTTCATGTAGAGCCCCCCTTTTTTTTTTTTTGTGGGGGGGGGGGGGCAAACTCATTAGGAACCCCCTCCCCCAACTGCTCTGTCAGATGGTACCAATCCTCTATCTGCTGGCTTTCCCAAGGTCAATACACACTATATACCTACCTCTTTATAGTGGGCATCTTTAGGGATGAATTCAGCAAAGCATGTAGTGCAAGGGGCTGGCTCCATACTTTCCATTTCCTATTTTTTTGTGTTCTTTCCCTCCTATTAGCTTGCTTGGTAATTTCAGAATGTCACAATGTGCTTTCCTTTTTTTTGGGGGGGGGGGTTTGAAATGTTAGTTTAGCTTTCCTGGGGGCTGCCAATAGTGTTAAGTACAGAGGGTCTGGCCAAACTAGCACACATTATTGAGCCATTTGCCAATCAATGAAGTGCAGAGGGTTACCTGTTCAACACCCCCCCCCCCAAAACCCTAGTTATTGCCAATGGCCCATCAGAAGTGGGGGGATTGATGGGGGGTGAGTAATCTGTGAAGGGGAGCCTCTACTTTTCTGTGCAAATACTTTCCAGCCTCCAATTTTAAACAATGCTCTTGTTCCAAGATGTTGATTGTCTAATCTGCTTGCAATGTTTATGTGCAAAGTGACAAATTTTTTTTTCTTGTTTCACTTCACAGTTCCCTTCCACGCCACAGGAATGGCAGACTGTGGCCTCCCACTTTGCCAGCCGTTGGGACTTTCCTAACTGCGGAGGGGCAATTGATGGGAAACACGTCCGCATCGTCCCACCGCCCAACTCGGGGTCCTACTATTATAATTATAAAGGGTTTAATAGTGTAGTGATGTTGGCGACATATGAATTTATGTATGTGGACGTGGGGATGAACGGCCGGATCTCGGATGGTGGTGCCATTGCACACACGGAGTTCTACTGGCGTCTCCAAAGTGGCAGTCTGTGCTTGCCACCTCCAGAGGAGAATGCAGAAGGACTCCCCTTCGTCTTTGTCGCCGATGAAGCGTTTGCGTTGACTCCCCATCTGATGAGGCCGTTCCCGATGAGGACCCTCACCCCAGACCAGAGGGTCTTCAACTACAGGCTGTCCAGAGCCCGAAGAGTTGTGGAGAACACTTTTGGCATCCTGGCCAGCCGCTTCCGCCTGTTCTTGACGGCAATTAACTTGGCGGAATACAAACTGAACCACATAGTTCTTGCCTGTTGCATATTGCACAACTTCCTCAAAAGACATAACAGGAACTATGTGGTGCCCGTTGGCCCAGATGTGGAGGGCCCTCCAAATGCTGACCTCACAGCCCTTCAAGTGGCACGTCCAGGCTTGCCCCCTCTAAATGCCCGCGCAGTCCGCGAGCAATATATGGACTACTTTGTGGGTAGGGGGGCCATTGCTCTGCCTGACGATGTGTGAGAGGCATTTTTAAATAAATCTTATTTTTCAACCAACCTATGATTTCTTGTCATTTCCGTATTCTTTTTAGCTTATTTTACCTTGAAATTTTTTCCCTTTGCTTTCGACAGTGGGAATGCACTTTCTGGGCAAAAGGAGGTAACAGTCTCTTCTTCCCAAAAAGATTATTCTCATGTTGTGTGTTTGATACCTAATCTTTGGTCTAGAGAAGGTTTGTACTGCATAACTGACACCCAAAATACTCCTTTTCATCACCAGGTCAGACATGTGTGTATTCTCCAAAATGCTGTGCTCCGTGTTTTCGTACAAAGCACTGTGGGTGTCATTTACATAAGTCAAATCCACTATGCTCTACAAGTGCAGTGCAAAAGTGCCCTGGAAAAGAAACTTGCAGTGCAAACTGGGTTTGCCTTTAGTAAATAACACCCATTGCCCCCCCATATCCTTTACATTTGACATACATAATGCATTGTGTTTTTTAAATAAGGAAGCCACACATTTAGAAAAGTAAAAAAGTTTACTTGGAAAACATTCACAAGTGCGTTTACAATCTTCTTGCCCAAACTGACAACATCTTGGTTATTTACAACATTGTTTACAAACATTCCGCAATTGGTAAAACCAGGCATGGAGCAAAACAGAACCTAGGAACTAGGAAAGTTCAACTTTCTAAAGTGAAGACAAGATCAGACATGACTATATGTTCAAAGTGTGTTTGATCTTGCCTTCATCACATGGGGGGTCACCCCTGGAAAGTGGAAATTTAGAACATGCACACAATTTGGGTCTGAAAATGGTCATTAGATGGTAAAACACATGCCTAGAAGCTTCAAAAGTGCCATTTTCCATCATGGGGATGAATGGACGTTTTTTGGGGGTGCAAACCCTTCACCACAACCACTTTCGTAGTTCGTAAAGTGGTTGCACCCCCAAAAAAACGTTGTTATTCATCCACCATGATGGGAGCTAGCACATGTGGACACAATGTGTGCATGTTCCAAATTTCACACAGTTCTTAAGTTGCAAATGTGTTCAGAAGCAGGCACAAATGTGTGTTAATTACTTGGTGCGTTTTCATATTTTACCTAAAACATCAATGATGTTCTTCAATTTTTGTTGAACATCATTGATGTTTTGCTTTAGGTAATCTAGATCTCTATTGCAGACCATTATCTCCCCGATGAGTACGTGGGCACTCTCTGTGGTAAAGTGCGATTTTTCTTCCACAACATCCACGTCACCTAAAAACCACAAACAAACAAAAATCGGGTGTTGGAAATGAGGCAGCCATACATTGATTAGCTTACCAGTAGCTGTGTTCTCCCACACTCACCTGTTGTGGTGACAATTTCTCCAAGTTCGATGATCTCTCCTTCCTCCTCCTCCTCCTCTGCTTCTGCTCTTTCCCCTTTTTTGGGAGGTGTTGGTTTTGGGGTTTCCTCAGACGGCCCAAGTTTTCGCTCCCCTATGAGAATGTACAAAAGGAAGATTTAGCAACACAATCTATTGAGGGCAGAAATAGGAAATGACAAACATTGCTTGAAAGTGAGGAACACTATTTTTGTTTGGCCAGTTACAAATGCCAACAACATGAATGTAGTCACTTTGTAAAGGTGCTAAACTTACTAGCTTTTTGGTAGAAGTTTGTCTGATGGAGACCCCCCTCTAGTATCCACTGGAGCACATGTGTGTAAAAGCATAATAAAAAGGGGGTTTGGGTGTCCCAGCACTAGTGCTCTAGAGTCCAGATGGGTAAACAGCTACTGAGTGACCTCTCCTTTACATTGAATAAATTTGCTTTACGTTCTTGATGACATCTCTAGTGAGAAGAAACTTCCTTTCAATCAAAACTTCCCCAAACCTCGTATTATAAGTGGCCGAACGATCGAGGTTGCGTACGATCGAATGGACACACACACACGACCATGACAGTGGCAGAAAGATCGAGGCTGAGTACGATCGAATGCACAGACGAAACATGAAAGTGGCCATTTTGGAATGTACAACTTTGTAAAAATCAAACCACATGGAGCAGTATGCAAGCAAGAAATCAAACACAAAACACAACTACTTACTTTTTTGAAGAATTCGCTTGATCTTTCTGTACTGATCGGCCTCCCTCAGTTTCAGGTCTGACCAGCGTTTGCTCAGTTGCTCCTTGGATCGTTGTACCCCAAAATTATTGTACAGCCTTCTCACAACTTTAGACATGATCTTGGCCTTGCGGACATTGGGGTTGAGGTAAGGCCCATACTTCCCATCATAGTCGCTCCTCTTTAATATGTCCACCATCTCCAACATTTCTCCAAATGACATATTGAAGGCCTTGAATTTCAGGCTCCGGGATCGGGACGTTTCTGCCTCCGGACTTTCCTCGTCGTCCTCCTCGTTGGTGGGATATTTGTGGCGCACCTGCTGTGTCCCCGCCATGTGCTCTCCCCACTGCGCCGTAAAGAGAATGGGTGGGGAATAGACGAGAAAGATCGTCAGGGGCGGGCGGAGTTTGACGCATGCGCACTGGATATAAAACGTCACACGCCTGTGTCGTAGCCACGATCTGGGAGACGAGGGGAGAGAAAGCTCACGCACGAGACGATCGCTAGAAACGAAGGTACAATTTGACGTTGGTAAATAACTAGCCTAGACTGATTCGAACTTGAGGCTTCTTTATGGAGAAGATTAGGAGAGTTTAGCCTGACATAATTTATAGTGTTTTGTGTGGTCTTGTGTCTTGCAGAGATTATGAAGGGATTCAACGACGTGAGTTTTCTCCCCCTCTTCATTGAGAAATACAGGGAATTTCCCATTTTATGGCAGGCTAAACACCCCCATTACAGCATCAAAGCAAAGAGGTACGCAGCCCTGGAGGAACTTGTGGAATTTGTCAAGCCAAGGTTCCCCGCGGCAACTGTTGATGATATAAGAAAGAAAATTGGCAGCCTGAGGAGTGCGTATATCAGGGAGCGCAAGAAGGTCCGGAAGTCGGAGGAAACTGCAAATGCAGCAGATGAGGTCTATGCCCCCAAGCTCTGGTACTATGACAGGCTCCATTTTCTCAAAGACCAGACTGATGTCACGGAGCCACTCTCGACTCCTCCTTCCACGCTTCCTTGCGCGCAGGCCACCCCTGATGAGGCTTCCGAGGAGCAACCTGGGCCTTCCAGTCTGGAAGAGGTGGAGGAGCCCAGCTTGTTCCAGGTATAGTAGTTTTGTTACCATTTATGTGAATAATGAATGATGTTCACTTAATTCAGGATCCCCAATTGGTTACTTCCTAACGTGTTTGACATATCAACTGACAGTAGTGTTGGAGACATTTGGGGCCAGAATCTAAACTGCAGGGCTGAGAATTGTATGGTTTTCTATTTGTAAACATTTTGCACCAGTCACTAGATGAGAATTGTGTGTGTTTGATGAACAAATAACTGAAACGATGTTCTTTTTTCATACACAGGAAGACCTCAGCCAGGAGGTGGCTGTGGAAGGTGGCAGTCAGGAGGAGGAAGGGGTTAGTGGCAGCCAAGAGGTGGGTAGTGGCAGCCAAGAGGGGGCTAGGCCTCGGAGCCTGACTGACTCACAAATCCCTCCCCTCCGCCTTCTGTACAGAAGGGCGAGAAGGGGGGGTGATGCGGGAGAGTCAGCGCTCCGGATGATCAGAGAGGCTTCAGCCTCCCTACATGCCACACCCACCGACGAGGAGACCTTTGGCTCCTTGGTTGTCACGAAGATGATGGGTATGGAGGTGAGGCAACGGAACATGTGTGAGGGGCTCATCCTCCATGTCCTAAATAAGGGGATGGCTGGGGAGATGACTCCCCTCACACATGTTTGCCATAGTTACAATGCTCCTCCTCCTCCTCCTCCTTCTGCCACCCCACCAGCACGACAGCCACAGCGTGCAAGGAAGCGTGCAAGGAAGACCTGAGAGTGACGACCTGGATTCAGTCTGTTCTGAGAGAAGATGGAGCCTCTCGTAGTACCAGAGCCTGGGGACCTAGATGGCATCTGCTGCAGTTCCGGATGCTTTGGACTTCAGGACCAGATTGCACTCCCCTTAATATACGTACTCCTCAGGCCCCCAATTTTCTACGCTTGAAAAATGATGGTTGCCGTGGGGGTCCAAGGCTTTAGAAATTCCCCAAGTTTCACCATGGCTGCGTTCCT
>JAQSEC010001100.1:0-14645 GCA_028564925.1 Lithobates sylvaticus
TGACTCCAGGCTTCTTATTTAATAAAGAACTTGTAGTTTTTTTTGTGTTGAATGGGTAGGGGTAAGATGTACCCGATACCCATTCACATAGGGGGGCTCTTGTTAATGGGGCTTCCAGATTCTGATAAGCCCGCAGACCCCGACAACCACCGGCCATGGTTGTTGGGAAGTGGCCTTTGTCTTCATCAACATGGGGGTAAGGTGCTTTGGGGTGGGGGGGCTCGGGTAAGGGTCTGGTATGAATTTTTTTGATGGCAGTTTTGTGTTAGAAGAATGAGGCTTTGGGCTTCCCGGTCCCCCTCCTTAGCTACCAGTTATATACAGTGTGTTTAAAGCGAAAAAAAAAAAAAAGCAAACTGCATGCAAAACGCATAAAAAAACACGGGTTTAAAAACGTGAAACTCACTGAAGAATGTAATATAGGCAATTGAAGGCTGCGCTAGCAAATGTGACTCACCACTGTGAGTATAGGTAAACCATACACAAAAAACAAGATTAGAGACTAAATTAGCAAATGTGACTCACCACTGTGAGTGTATGTGAAACAAATAGAAACATATATATTGATATAACAATCAAATTGTGCAACAATGGCTACAAAAATAGAATAGTGTCAAAGGTGACTTATTGTATTAATCAAAAATTAAATCATGGGTGATGGACAGAACTAATTAGACTATTAAAATGATTGAAGTCATAAATTGCAGGTGGTCATTTGGACGATGGTCCCCTTTTGAAACCCCACTCACCAAAACGAAATGACCCACGGCTTTGCAGTCCTAGGGTCTTAAAAAGTATTTTCAGGACGGTAAAGTGGATGATGTAAAAGATCCTATTGAAACTCGGGGTGGATCAGCAGGGACTCCAGATAAATATCAAAGCCGTGGAAAGGATCATTTAACCTTTCCAGGCAGCAGCAGCAGTAGTTTGTATCACGTGATTATTTTATCGCATAGTGATTGTAATGCGATTTTCACAATTTATGTTTGTTTAATATCATTCCATTTGGCGCAGGCTATTAAGTTTTGTTTTATATATTTCTTCTCACTGAAGAATGTGCCTGCAAAACATATCAAGCGCAGCTGCATAAATGTGAACCTAGACTTAGTGTGTGTACTCGGCATAACCAAGCCCCAGATAGGATTAAAAATGCAACTGGAGTTTAAATCTTTTCCCACTCTATCCAAAACTACAAAAAGGATTTGTCTAAACATATACATTTTTAAATACAAAGATTTCAGTGTAACTTTTAATTATTTGACAGTTTATAGTAGCAGCAAGTGGTTTAGCTCAAGACAAATCTGTTGCTTCGGTCATAAAAATCTGCAAATCGAGTCAATCAATAGTTCCAGAAATATAGGCATCTGCAGTCATTTGTAACAGTTGATCTTGGCGGTGCTGCTTTCCACCAATCTGCTCTCTTTGAGCTGCTTGATGAGTTTTGCTGTATAAATGACGAGCTCCATTCGTCCTCTTGGATGAATGGAGCTGTCATTCTGGTACAGTGTGTACAAGCACAGGGAAAGAGGTGGTAAAAAAGAATAAGTAGAGTACAAAATATTCCTTCCTTAATCCTGAGCTAAGCACACCCTCCTGTCTGCATGCCTGAGCTAAGGACATATGGATTCCAGGAAGTAAATGCTACATGAATCTGCCCTTATTCAAGATGGTCACGGCTAGAAATTCTAGGGGGTATTTTTCAAAGTGGTAGAGCAAGGGAAGCTTATCTTCATATATAAAATTTAAAAAAGCTGCGCTAAAAAGTCTCAATGAAATGAATCCACAGAAACTGGCATAAAAATAAGGAAATCGATTTTGAACCACTTGAAAATCACTGCAGTGTGCACACACAAACAAAAAGAGTGCCCGACCACCGTAGCTGTTGACTCTGCTCACCAGACGGCAAGCTTAAAAGGCAGATGGCTATAGCCCAGCCTATGCCTTTAAGCTTGCAGATAACCACAATAGGGACGGTAAATAGGATGGTGCAGATCGCTTCCTCTGTCCCGCTAAAGTGTCAGTATACACTCAATTGGATGCTCAGAAAAAGAGGAAACTGGTTATAGTGTAATATAGTCTAGATTCAAAATGTATTAAAACAAAGTATTGCACTTACATTTAAAAGAAAGTAGTATTGTATAAAAGAATGCCGGCCGGCACAAACAAACGTAGCACGTCCTCCAACTCCAATCGCGTGGTGACGCCACTACGTGCCTTCCCCAGACACGTTTCATCACGTTTCATCATCGTTTGAAACACTGCCGATTTTGTAGGTTTTCCTACTTGCAAAACATGTAGAGGTCTGTAAGTTTTTATCATAGGTACTCTTCAACTGTGAGAGACAGAATCTAAAACAAAAAAAATCCATACAATCACATTGTATGATTTTTAAATAATGAATTTGCATTTTATTGCTTGACAAGTATTTGATCACCTACCAACCAGTAAGAATTCCGGCTCTCACATACCTGTTTACTTGGAAGCCCTTCTGTTCTCCACTCATTACCTGTATTAACTGCACCTATTTGAACTCATTGCCTGTATAAAGGACACCTGTCCACACACTCAAACAGACTCCAACCTCTCCACAGTGGCCAAGACTAGAGAGCTGTGAAAGGACATCAGGGATAAAATTGTAGACCTGCACAAGGCTGGGATGGGCTACAGGATAATAGGCAAGCAGCTTGGTGAGAAGGCAAATACTATTGGTGCAATTATTAGAAAATAGAAGAAGTTCAAATTGACGGTCAATTTCCCTTGATCTGGGGCTCCATGCAAGATATCATGAGGTGAAGGATCAGCCCAGAACTACACGGCAGGACCTGGTCAATGACCTGAAGAGAGCTGGGACCACAGTTTTCAAGAAAACCATTAGTAACACACTACGCCGTCATGGATTAAGGTCCCCCTGCTCAAGCCACTGCATGTCCAGGCCCGTCTCAAGTTTGCCAATGACCATCTGGATGATCCAGAGGAGGAATGGGAGAAGGTCATGTGGTGTGATGAGACAAAAATATAACTTTTTGGTCTAAACTCCACTCTCCGTGTTTTGGAGGAAGAAGGATGAGTACAACCCCAAGAACACCATCCCATCTGTGAAGCATGGAGGTGGAAACATCATTCTTTGGGGCTGGTTTTCTGCAAAGGGGACAGGACGACTGCACTGTATTGAGGGGAGGATGGATGGGGCCATCTATCGCGAGATCTTGATCAACAACCTCCTTCCCTCAGTAAGAGCATTGAATATAGGTCGTGGCTGGGTCTTCCAAGCATGACAATGACCCAAAAAGCACAGCCAGGGCAACTAAGGAGTGGCTCCGTAAGAAGCATCTCAAGGTCCTGGAGTGGCCTAGCCAGTCTCCAGACCTGAACCCAATAGAACATTTTTGGAGGTAGCTGAAAGTCCGTATTGCCCAGCGACAGCCCTGAAACCTGGAGGATATGGAGGAGTGGGCCAAAATCCCTGCTACAATGTGTGCAAACCTGGTCAAGAACTACCGGAAATTTTATGATCTCTGTAATTGCAAACAAAGGTTTCTGTACCAAATATTAAGTTCTGCTTTTCTGATGTAATAAATACTTGCACTAAAATGCAAATGAATTACTTAAACATCATACAATGTGATTTTTCAGGATTTTTGTTTAAGATTCCGTCTCACAGTTGAGTACCTATGATAAAAACTTAGACATCTACATTGTTTGTAAGTAGGAAAACCTGCAAAATCGGCAGTGTATCAAATACTTGTTCTCCCCACTGTAAACAAGGCATTTCCCTGTTCTGCCTAGTGACATGACCGGGATCCACTGCTCCCTGTCATCGGGAGCAGTGATCTGTCATGTCCTAGGTAACCTACCCCCCCATCTACGGTTAGAACACGCTGAGGGAACACATTTAACCACTTGATTACCCCCTAGTATTTAACCCCTTCCTTGCCAGTGACATTTACACAGTAATCAGTGGCTATTTTTAGCTCTGATCGCTGTATAAATGTCAGTGGTGTCAAAATAGTGTCAGAAGTGTCCGATCTGTTAGTCTTGATTAAAGAAAAAAAAAAAGGCAGATCACCACCATTACTAATAATAAAAATGCTGTAAATCTATCCCCCATTTTGTAGATGCTATAACTTTTTTGCGCAAACCAATCAAGATACACTTATTTATTCTTCTACATATTTTTGGTAAAAAAAATATCGCCCTTAACTAAGAAAGAAGTGTGTGTGTGTGTGTGTGTGTTTGTGTGTTTTTTTTTTTTTTTTTTTTTTTTTTTTTTTTTTTTTTTTTTTTTTTTTTTTTTTTGGGGGGGGATATTTTTATAACAAAACTTCAAAATTGTTGCTCATTTTTTTTATTTTATTTATTTATAGCGCAAAAAATTAAAACCACAGAGGTGATCAAATACCACCAAAAGACAGCTCTATTTGTGGGAATTAAAGGATGTCAATTTACTTTGTTTACAGTGTCGCACGACCACACAAATGTCAGTTAAAGCGACGTAGTGCCGAATTGCAAAAAATGCTCTGGTCAGGAAGGGGGTAAAATCTTCTGGGGCTGAAGTGGTTAAAGTGTATTTATTTGTTACCAAAAAAATTGCATTTGAAAGACTGCTGCGCAAATACAGTGTGACATAAAATATTGTAACAACCGCCATTTTATTCGCTAGCGTCTCTGCTTGGGGGTTCCAAGTAATTTTCTAGCAAAAATTTTTTTTTAACTTGAAACCAACAAGTGTCAGAAAAAGGTTTAGTCTTTAAATGGTTAAATCTCCCTCATTTACAGACCGAAGTTCATCGCTTTTGATCTAAAGACCAAAATGTTACAATGTTTCTAGTTAGCGCAAGGCTGAGGAATGTTGCGATACGGCAGACTGCCTGTTTGTTTTGTTTTTTTCTGTTTTGTTTTTTTGATGTCGGTTTGAGCAGAGAATTATCTGTATAGAAAGTATTGGGAAAGTGCTTTGTTAAGGTCGCAAGGGGGGAAAAGTTGCTATCTCGATTCCTAACAATTTAATCGCGCAGCTCTAATAAAAGCTGATTATTGTAAGCACCCCTGCCAGTGTTAAATGGGAGCAGACTTACTGGCTGGGGATCACCAGATGAAAATAGAAGAGAGCCTAAAGCCCCATACACTCTATTAGATTTTCTGCAGATTTTTGTCTTCAGATTTAACAAAACCATATAATATGAGGTCAAACCTTAAGAGTTTCAATCTGTATGCAATCGGGCAGGCCCTTGCACTACATGATTTTGGTAAATCCTGAAGACAAAAATCTGCAGAAAATCTAATGGTGTGTATGGGGTCTAAGAGAAAATGAACGCAGCCATCGCATCTAAGAATTGGTAAGCTGCAATATGATGTTTTCTTTTGGGTTTAAAACTGCAATGTGAGCAGTTGATACTTACCTGGCTGCCATTGTCTGATACCTGGCTGTTCCTGGATAACACCCCCCCCCCCTTCTTTTTTTTTTTTTTTTTTTATATTCCTCCCCCTGGTCACACTATTACTGCAGGGTGGAGATCGTAGCTGCAATATAAACTACTAACTATCTTTGTTGAGAGAAAAAAACAATGCTTTCTGGGTGAGGTCACACAAAGCCACAAGTTGGGGACCACAGACAGTGTAGTATATTAATAAAGTTTAGATTCCACATAAGATAATTAAAAGACTTCATCCAAATGCCAGTAAAACGATTGTCATGCCAAATACAATCGTGCCCTTACAAAGAGAGCTGCCGGTTCCAAGCTTGGAAGTGGTGGCCTTGGCCCGACGCATTTCATGTGAATGCCTATCTTCAGGGGACACTAGTACACCAACGTCCATACATTTCCTCCTTAACCACTTCAGCCCCGGAAGAATTTACCCCCTTCCTGACCAGAGCACTTTTTGCGATTCGGCACTGCGACAATTGCGTGGTCTGTGACGTGGCTCCCAAACAAAATTGACGTCCTTTTTTTTCCCACAAATAGAGCTTTCTTTTGGTGGTATTTGATCATCCCTGCGGTATTTTTTTTTTTTTTTTTTTGCGCTATAAAAAAAAAAAAGCACCAATTTTGAAAAAAACACATTATTATATCCCCCAAAAATATATATAAAAAAAAAATGTTTTTTCCTCAGTTTAGGCGATATGTTTTCTTCTACATAATTTTGGTAAAAAAAATCGCAATAAGCAATTATTGGTTTGCGCAAAAGTTATAGCGTTTACAAAATGGGGGATAGTTTTATGGCATTTTTTTTTTTTACTAGTAATGGCGGCGAATATATATATATATATATATATATATATATATATATATATATATATATATATATATATATATATATATATATATATATATATATTAATATTTTTTATCTTGACTGCGACATTATGGCGGACACATTGGACATTTTTGTCAAATTTTTGTGACCATCGTCATTTATACAGCAATCGGTGCTATACAAATACAAACTGATTCCTGTGTTAATGACACTGGCAGTAAAGGGGTTAACCACTAGGGGGCAGCGTAGGGGTTAAGTGTGTCCTGGGGAGTGTTTCTAACTATGGGGGGGGGGGGGGTGGCTACGTGTGGCACGTCACTGATCTCTGCTCCCGATCACAGGGAGCAGAGATCAGTGACACTGTCACTAGGCAGAACAGGGAGATGCTTGTTTACATTAGCATCTCCCCGTTATTCCTCTCCATGAGACAATCACAGGTATCCCCTCTTAAAGGGCCACGTACAGGTACGTTAGTTTGCCTGTACGTGCCCTTTTCCTGCAGTATATTTGCATGAGGCGGTTGGCAAGCGGTTAAAGAGGTGTTCCCATTATAAAAAAAATTCAGTCAACAGCTACAAATAATGCAGCTGCTGACTTTTAATAATCGGACAATTACCTGTCCCAGGGTCCAGTGATGCGGGGGATCGAAGCCCGCATGCGGGGGTCTTCCCCGCTCGTCTCCTCCTCCGTTCGGCGGCGCCGGCATTGTTACTGTGGGCATCCAGCTGTGGCTCCACAGCCGGGCACCCACTGTGCATGCACGAGCGTGCCGTGATATCATCTGGGACCTGTCACGTGCCCCAGATGATTGACAAGAGGGAGGGGGCAGAGTTGAGCCCTTCCTGCACCGAGGGGGAGTGACGTCAAGAGCCCAGGCACTGAAGGAGGCAGACTACGAGAGACCCCCTAGAAACAGCCATTTAGAGGTGAGCAAAAAAAATGTTTTTTTCCAAATGCTTTTTTTCTATTTTTTTGGTAAAGTAATTGTACAGTCTCGGTTTAAAAAAAAAAAAAATAACAAACATGTTATACTCACTGCCTCTGTGTAATGGATTTGCACAGCGCAGCCCAGATACTCCTCTTAAGTCCCTGGCTGGCACTCCTGGCCCCTCCCTCCTGTTGGGTGACCCCACAGCAAGCAGTTTGCTATGGGGGCACCCGAGCTGAGTCACAGCTCCCTGTGTCCATTCAGACATGGAGCTGTGGCCCCGCCTCCTTTTTATTCTCATTGGCTGACTGACTTTGACAGCAGCCAGAGCCAATGTCTCAGCCAATGAGGAGGGGAGTCCCGGGCAGCCGAGACATTCCTGCAACATCGCTGGAGCTAGAGAGACCTCAGGTAAGTATTAGGGGGGCTGAGGTGGGCTGCTGCACACGGAATTATTATTTTTTTTTTAATCTTAATGTATAGAATGCATTAAAATTAAAGAAACCTTCTGCTTTTACAATTTAGTTCAAAGAACAGAAATGGGACTTTTAAGGCGCAAAGATACAAAAAGATTACATTGATAGAAAAAAGTTTTATTGAATTTCACAATATAACTTGATATTGCATAATTGACATCAAATGTCCATGAAAACGTTTTTTAAAAACCATACATCGCTAAACAGAGATGAACTTTTCATTTATTGCTCTTTTTCTCAACATGTTTCACCCGAACTTGGGCTTCCTCAGGAGAGTTAGATAATGTCAATTAATATTTACTAGAATAGAAAAAATACAGTCAGAACATTGACATACACAACAATTTACACTGCTTTAATAAGATAATGTAGAAATGGACATCACATAATTGAAAAGTGGGTGGAGCTAATAGGCTCAATTGCTGACCTGAAAGTCCCGGGAGAGGGCTCTGCAGTCCACAAAAATGTTGAATACATGGGATTGTATCAAGTGCATCATAGAGAGGGAAATAATGTCCAAAACTATATCAGTTTGGTAATCCATCTATGGGGTACATTAATATAGATACTGAATTTGTTAAGATATTGAAGAGAAAATATATAAGTGTATATTATCCGAAAGAATGGAGAAACCCACCTGGATAATGATTCCTTGGAAAGGTAATAGGAGCATATAAAGGAGCATACAAACAGGGTGCTCATAACTGCCAAAAGGAAATCCAAGTTTGAATCTATAAGAAATTTTAAAGGGAAAAGTCCTTTATCCATCTGGGAAGTTTTATACAGATATGGTTACCATCAGTAAACCGCAGACTGGTCATCATATGCCAGGTATATATTTACCTATGTTGAGGGTCTGCATCAACTCAGGGTGCCAGCCAGGACAGATAACTATCCAGAAAATAGGGAGGCCAGAGTGAGGTACCTAGAACCCCTTTAAATAGAGTAAAGTAAAAACAAGGGGGCATTTTAGTGACCAGTAGCCGGACAAAAAAACGGATGGCAAATAATCTGCTAAGTCTCTTACCTTTAACAAGTGTTGTTTGGGGAATAAACCTCCGCTGAGCTGCACAAGTGAAGAGCTCAATCAAATCCCCTTAAATAACCCTCTCCACCTGCCGTTTTGGCGCCAAAATCTCGGCGCCAAATGGTCAGGTGAGGACATGTGATGTCACTGCAGGAGCGCCAGACGCACAGGAAGTGACAGCCGTGAAACAGGAAGTGCCATCAACAACAGGAAGCCAGAACAGCTGACCTCTGTGCTGATAGCAAATTGAAAAACGTTTTCATGGACATTTGATGTCAATTATGCAATATCAAGTTATATTGTGAAATTCAATAAAACTTTTTTCTATCAATGTAATCTTTTTGTATCTTTGCGCCTTAAAAGTCCCATTTCTGTTCTTTGAACTAAATTTTGACTTGATGTAAGGGATGTGGCGCTATATTTCTAGTTTTCAGCAACTCAGCTCATTTTCAAAAAATTCTCCTTTGTGATATATCACATGGTGGCAAACACCAATCATCTTCATGAGTTGGCTTCTTGAAACCTATTTTTTTAAATATTTATTTTGAGTTTGTAACTTTCTTTATATTTGTGTTTAACTATCCATCTCCCTTTGTGTATTTTGTAAAGTGACAATGGCGACCTATAGGGGCTCGGGATTCGATGGCCTGATGGACAAAATACATCTGGCACAAGGTGCTTCCTTTGGTGGAATAACTCTAGATCGCTTCTTCTGGAGTTTGAAAAAACTACTAGAAAAGAAGGCACGTATTTTTTGGAACAGAAAATATTTTTCTAAATATATTGAGGATAAAATTGTCCCTTGGGGTCTTCGAGTCCAAATATTCCCAAATCTTTTTAAAGTGGAGACTGAATTTAAAACTGAATGGGAATGTAACTTACAAACCTGTTCCTTTGCAATGATGGGGTCCCTATGTCAACATTATTCCAGAGAGATCGCAAACATTGATAGTGATATTGAAAAACTGTATTCTGATAATGAAACTCTTTTTGCAGACGCTTCCTTTAAAGAATCTGAATTAGCCCTGGAAAAACATCTAGAGGCATTTGTAGCTGAGATTTTGAAAACCAAGGATAAAAAGTATTATAGAGACAGACTCTCTTATGAGACAAACACTGCCTACAAATGGCCTCTAGAGGGAGGGGTGCGAAGAAAAAAGACTTCGTCCCAAAGAAATACTAACTCTAATCAAGAACCTTCTGATTCTGATGAATCTAATTTTTCCTCTGTTTCCTCACAGCAAGCAGGATCTTCCCAGGGCTCAAAAGCAGGCACTGACAAACGGAAATACAGTTTCTCATCACTAAAATCCTCTGGAAAAAGAAACCAGAAAGATAATGTTCGTTCGGGTTTGCGATCTCAGAAAGGGACAAATGTAGGTGATTCCCAACCTCCATCTGAAGTAGGTAATCTATCACAAACCAATGTGAACCATGCTCCTCTTCTCAAACATAGCCAGCCAATCTCTGTTTCCCCGTCGGGGGACCACTTGTTGGTTCCCCTGTCAGGGGAACCAAAAAACGCACCAATTTTCACCTCCCAAATGACTATGGACTCAAAGAAACCTCCAAGTATTCTGGGGACAAATCCCAAAATAACAAACAAGATAGTTTCCAAATAATTAATCTATCCTCCTGTCCCCTATCAGAGGAGCAGACACAGGTCTTGAGCCTTGGTCTGACCTTCTGTCCGGAACAGGAGGTGGACTCATTTGAAATTATCAAAGATGTCAACCTGTTTGCTCGTAGGTTGATGTTTAAGGCAATTTATGACAAGCAACAAATCGCACCTGAGACTGATCAATTCTCAGCTGAGATTTGGAGAGATAAAACTATAAAGGAGGTTAAAGCTATTAATGACTTGATGGAACTTTGGGAGGAGAGCAACCCCCTGGATCTCCCATTGGAGGATCCAGGGGCTTGCCCTCTACCCTCCCTTGACACTGGTATAGGTACGGTTTTCCCCCGGCCCTCCATGTATAAACCAAAATCTAGGTGTTTTCCAGTCCTTCAGGGCAATCCAAATATTTGGGCGTTTACCCAACAGGTATGCAAAGAGATTCAAAACACCAAATGGCGACCTTGGAATAGCAGATCCAATATAAGTTCAAAACAACGTCAAGCTATCAAATCATTACAAATGAATGATCAATTGATCATAAAGCCTTCCGACAAAGGAGGCAATATAGTCCTAATGGACCTAAAACATTACAAAACTATGGTTCTGGATCTGCTATCCAACCGCCAATGGTACCGTCCCATTCCTGTTTTTCAGGTTTCATATATTCAAAATAAATACAAACGCCTCATTACTCAGGCCTTTTTGAATAATTTAATTGATAAAAAAACCTGTGAATTTCTACTTGTTGAAAATCCTAGACTACCTACTATGTACGCATTACCGAAAATACATAAGAATGCTTCTTTTCCCCCTGGGCGTCCGATTATCTCGGGAAATGGATGCCTGACAGAATCAGCTAGTAAACTCATTGATGATTACTTAAGACCACATGTCAAGTCATTGAGCTCATACATCCAGGATACAGCTGATCTGCTGAGATCCTTGGATGGACTTTGCCTACCTGATGAAGCCTGGTTGGTGGCCATAGATGTGGAGGCCCTTTACAACTCGATCCCCCACAAACTGGGGGCTCGAGTTGTGGACGGCTTCCTCTCTGAACGGGGGCCATCAGCCAGGCAATACAATAATTTCGTTTTAGAATTGTTGCTCTTTATTTTGAGCAATAATATTTTTATCTTCGACTGCTCCCACTACCTCCAGGTGCAGGGGGTGGCGATGGGGACCAAATGTGCCCCATCGTACGCCAACCTGTACCTGGGGGGGGGGGAGAGGGAGATATTTTCGGCCATTCAATTCAGTCATTTCTTTGAGAATATTTTGATCTGGAAAAGATTTATTGATGATATCTTTATTGTCTGGACTGGAACTCGGGATGAGCTGTCGCAATTTTTACTGTGTCTTGAAACTAATTCCTACAATCTCAAGTTTACGATGACCTGTGATCAGGTTACTGTAAATTTCTTGGATATCAAGATTTATGTAAATGAGGATAAAACTATTGGTTCCTCTCTTTACAGAAAGCCTTCTGCAGGCAATACTATTCTTCATGCTGACAGTTCTCATCCCGCGTCCCTTGTCCAGAGCATACCATTCAGTCAGTATTTAAGATTAAAAAGAAATTGTAGCAAAGAGGCTGATTTTGAATTAGAAGCCAAAGCGTTGCAAACCCGTCTCCTAGAACGAGGCTATAGTAAAAATTGCCTTAAGCGTTCATACAATAGAGCAAAACAGAAGGACAGACATCAATTAATCCACCAAGTGAAGCCATACAAATCTGAATCCAAAGTCCGCGTAATCGCCACTTTTGTCGGTGAACATAAAAAAGTACGCCATATCTTTGAAAAATATTGGCATCTTCTTTCTACAGATGATGTCCTCTCAAAATATGTGGGAGCTCACCCACAAATTACCTACCGCAAATCTACCTCTTTGAAAGATCGTTTAGTTCATAGCCACCTTACCTCAAGAATAAAAACACATAGAAAAGGTACTTCCCCCTGTGGAAAATGTGAATTCTGTGATTTACTGAACAATTCGACTGAAATAATGCTGCCCTCTGGTCAAACCTTTAAGCCCAACTTTTATGCAACATGTAAGACTATTGGAGTTGTTTACCTTATGACATGTACCTGTCAGGCTTTCTATGTAGGGAAAACTAAACGACCTTTCTTCCATAGAATTAGAGATCATGTATCCCTTATCAAGAGGAAAAAAAATGGAGACCCCCATTAGTCGACATATGGGGCTCTATCATTCATACGATATCTCACAGATGAAGTTTTTTGCGCTAGAATATGTACCAGACTTCAATCGCGGAGGTGATATTGATAAAACTCTCTTACAGAGAGAGTCAAAATGGATTCATAACCTTAGAGCCACTGTGCATCCTGGCTTGAATGAATCTCTGAGCTTCAAACCCTTCTTATAGGGGTAGGTCGCCATTGTCACTCTTTCACTGAGAACACTACTGGTTTTCACTTAAATATGTTTATTATTATGTGTATTCTGTTTATTTACCCCTTGTACTGTATTTTATTATTATTCAGATGTTCATCGCCTTTTTTGTCTGGTGTGGTGCTTGCTGGCCTATTGATCTTGGTGGAGGGCTCTTTGGTCAGTTCCACTGCTCCAATGTATCTGTATTTAATCAGTATCAGCCACTTTTGGTTCTGGTCCCTTTAAGGAGCAATATTTGCAGCCTTATATACACTTGTAGCAAAATGTTTTGAAATGGGGTTTCAGTGCCTCATATGGACACGTGAGGCGTTATTTTTGGAGTCTCTAGACCTCATCCGTCTATTTTTCTCTTAACTTGCGCCGTTTCAGTCACCAAAGGGTTAAAACGCTTGCGCTAAACTGCGGCCGTTATCCTGGTTACATTTACATGTTCCAAGATAACAGAGGTAGTATATATGGATTTGTTTTGTGACCCAAAAACATTCCTACATACTGATCACTTTCAGTCTAGGGATATTTCAAATATCCCTTCACTGACATGCACTGGCAATTGTCAGTCCATTTTCCTTTTTACTCCCTTGCTGACAGTCTTTCAGATGTGGCTTTACATCCTGTGATTCAATTTGCTATCAGCACAGAGGTCAGCTGTTCTGGCTTCCTGTTGTTGATGGCACTTCCTGTTTCACGGCTGTCACTTCCTGTGCGTCTGGCGCTCCTGCAGTGACATCACATGTCCTCACCTGACCATTTGGCGCCGAGATTTTGGCGCCAAAACGGCAGGTGGAGAGGGTTATTTAAGGGGATTTGATTGAGCTCTTCACTTGTGCAGCTCAGCGGAGGTTTATTCCCCAAACAACACTTGTTAAAGGTAAGAGACTTAGCAGATTATTTGCCATCCGTTTTTTTGTCCGGCTACTGGTCACTAAAATGCCCCCTTGTTTTTACTTTACTCTATTTAAAGGGGTTCTAGGTACCTCACTCTGGCCTCCCTATTTTCTGGATAGTTATCTGTCCTGGCTGGCACCCTGAGTTGATGCAGACCCTCAACATAGGTAAATATATACCTGGCATATGATGACCAGTCTGCGGTTTACTGATGGTAACCATATCTGTATAAAACTTCCCAGATGGATAAAGGACTTTTCCCTTTAAAATTTCTTATAGATTCAAACTTGGATTTCCTTTTGGCAGTTATGAGCACTTTGTTTGTATGCTCCTTTATATGCTCCTATTACCTTTCCAAGGAATCATTATCCAGGTGGGTTTTTCCATTCTTTCGGATAATATACACTTATATATTTTCTCTTCAATATCTTAACAAATTCAGTATCTATATTAATGTACCCCATAGATGGATTACCAAACTGATATAGTTTTGGACACTATTTCCCTCTCTATGATGCACTTGATACAATCCCATGTATTCAACATTTTTGTGGACTGCAGAGCCCTCTCCCGGGACTTTCAGGTCAGCAATTGAGCCTATTAGCTCCACCCACTTTTCAATTATGTGATGTTCATTTCTACATTATCTTATTAAAGCAGTGTAAATTGTTGTGTATGTCAATGTTCTGACTGTATTTTTTCTATTCTAGTAAATATTAATTGACATTATCTAACTCTCCTGAGGAAGCCCAAGTTCGGGTGAAACATGTTGAGAAAAAGAGCAATAAATGAAAAGTTCATCTCTGTTTAGCGATGTATGGTTTTTAAAAAAACGTTTTCATGGACATTTGATGTCAATTATGCAATATCAAGTTATATTGTGAAATTCAATAAAACTTTTTTCTATCAATGTAATCTTTTTGTATCTTTGCGCCTTAAAAGTCCCATTTCTGTTCTTTGAACTAAATTTTGACTTGATGTAAGGGATGTGGCGCTATATTTCTAGTTTTCAGCAACTCAGCTCATTTTCAAAAA
>JAQSEC010000550.1:0-14592 GCA_028564925.1 Lithobates sylvaticus
TTTTGCAGCTCAGTCAGCCGAGCACTGGCATTATAAGATCGGCGGAAATGCACACAGACTTTCCTGGCCTGCCTCAGGACATCCTGTAAGCCTGGGAACCTGCCAAGAACCGCTGCACCACCAGGTTGAGGACGTGAGCCATGCAGGGCACATGGGTGAGCTGCCCCTGTCGCAGGGCGGAGAGGAGGTTGGTGCCATTGTCAGAAACGACCATTCCTGGCTTAAGCTGACGTGGCGTCAACCACCTCTCGGCCTGCCCCTGCAGAGCTGCCAGAACCTCTGGCCCAGTGTGGCTCCTGTCCCCCAAACACACCAGCGCAAGCACGGCATGGCATCTTTTTGCCTGCGTACTTGCGTAGCCCCTTGTACGCCTACGGAGCACCGCTGGTTCCAAGGACAGAGCACTGGAGGAAGAAGAAGAGGAGGGGGTGGAGGAGAGAGGTGTGTCACAACCAGTAGCAGTAGTCGCGTTTTGGAGGCGTGGTGGCGGAACAACCTCCAACACTACTGCACCTTGTCCTGCATCCCTCCCAGCTGCCAATAGAGTGACCCAATGGGCCGTGAAAGAAAGGTACCGTCCCTGTCCATGCCTGCTGGACCATGAGTCAGCGGTAATATGCACCTTACCGCTGACCGCCCTGTCCAGCGAGGCATGGACATTGCCCTCCACATGCCGGTAGAGAGACGGAATCGCCTTCCGCGAGAAAAAGTGGCGTTTGGGAACCTGCCACTGAGGAACCGCACATTGAACAAACTCACGGAAGGGGGCCGAGTCTACCAACTGAAAAGGCAGCAGTTGAAGTGCTAGCAATTTAGCAAGGCTAGCATTCAACCGCTGGGCATGTGGATGGCTGGGAGTGTACTTCTTTCTACGGTCCAGCAGCTGGGGCAGGGAAATTTGCCTGCTGCATTCGGACGTCGGTGTACTGCAAGTACTTGGTTGTGACACACCGAATTCTACACCTTCAGTCCTCTCAGAGCAGCTTTCAGAGAGGACTGAAGGTGTAGTGGGGATGGAGATCCCAGCTGAGGAGGAGCAAGGAGAGGTCCGCTTAGTTCTTTGGTGTGGGTCTTTTATGTGTGCCTGCCAACGAGCTGCATGGCAGGTCGCCATATGTCTGGTCATGCTTGTCGTGCCCAAGCGGCTGATGTTTTGGCCACGCGAGATACGCTTGAGACAAATATTGCAAATAGCAGTGGTGCGATCTGCTGCACTCGTCTCAAAAAAGGCCCACACCAAAGAACTTTTCTGATAACGTGCAGAGGCAGCGCCCTGCACAGGCGGAGCTCTGCGGTGTTGTACAGTTGCTGTGCTGGCCTCTACCTGGCCTCCAGGGGGCATCCTGCCTCGTTGGACATGTGACGCCGCATCCTCCTCCTCCTCGTCCTCCTCCTCATCCTCTCTCCCTTGAGGCACCCACGTGGAGTCAGTGACCTCATCATCCCCTCCCTCTTCACCACTAGAGCAAACCTGGCAGTAAGCTGCAGCTGGTGGAACTGTACTGCCAGATTCCTCAAGCTGGGTATCGTCATCCGAGCCTTCGAATCGTTGGGCATCCTCCTGGAGCATGTACCCAACACTGTGCTCAAAGAGTTCGGGGGACTCCTCAGGAGGACATGGTGGGTCTAGGGAAGGGGTGGCTGATGATGCTCTGTCAGTACCCTGAGCCTGGGTGAGAGAGGATGAGGAGGATGAGGAGGGCTTGGTCATCCATTCTACCAAGCCTTCAGCATGATGCGGCTCCACATGTCCAGCTGCCGAAAACAAAGACGCGCGTGTCCCATGGCCACGTGCTGATGACGATGCACGACCACGTCCACGTCCACGGCCACGTCCACTAGAAACAGAGACTGTCTGCCCTGTGTTCTTGGCTCTGCACGCTCTGCCTCCCCTTGGCGGTCTTCCAGCCATTGTAGTCGGTAGTCCTGTGGGTGCTGCTGAGAAGAAAATATAGGAGCTCTGTGTGATGCCACTAACACACTAGAAGTCCTATAGGTGCTTCTGCAAAGAAAATATAGGAGCTCTGTGTGATGCCACTAACACACTAGAAGTCCTGTGGGTGCTGCTGAGAAGAAAATATAGGAGCTCTGTGTGATGCCACTAACACACTAGAAGTCCTATGGGTGCTTCTGCAAAGAAAATATAGGAGCTCTGTGTGATGCCACTAACACACTAGAAGTCCTGTGGGTGCTGCTGAGAAGAATATATAGGAGCTCTGTGTGATGCCACTAACACACTAGAAGTCCTGTGGGTGCTGCTGAGAAGAAAATATAGGAGCTCTGTGTGATGCCACTAACACACTAGAAGTCCTATGGGTGCTTCTGCAAAGAAAATATAGGAGCTCTGTGTGATGCCACTAACACACTAGAAGTCCTGTGGGTGCTGCTGAGAAGAAAATATAGGAGCTCTGTGTGATGCCACTAACACACTAGAAGTCCTATAGGTGCTTCTGCAAAGAAAATATAGGAGCTCTGTGTGATGCCACTAACACACTAGAAGTCCTGTGGGTGCTGCTGAGAAGAAAATATAGGAGCTCTGTGTGATGCCACTAACACACTAGAAGTCCTATAGGTGCTTCTGCAAAGAAAATATAGGAGCTCTGTGTGATGCCACTAACACACTAGAAGTCCTATAGGTGCTTCTGCAAAGAAAATATAGGAGCTCTGTGTGATGCCACTAACACACTAGAAGTCCTATGGGTGCTTCTGCAAAGAAAATATAGGAGCTCTGTGTGATGCCACTAACACACTAGAAGTCCTGTGGGTGCTGCTGAGAAGAAAATATAGGAGCTCTGTGTGATGCCACTAACACACTAGAAGTCCTATGGGTGCTTCTGCAAAGAAAATAGAGGAGCTCTGTGTGATGCCACTAACACACTAGAAGTCCTATGGGTGCTTCTGCAAAGAAAATATAGGAGCTCTGTGTGATGCCACTAACACACTAGAAGTCCTGTGGGTGCTGCTGAGAAGAAAATATAGGAGCTCTGTGTGATGCCACTAACACACTAGAAGTCCTGTGGGTGCTTCTGCAAAGAAAATATAGGAGCTCTGTGTGATGCCACTAACACACTAGAAGTCCTGTGGGTGCTGCTGAGAAGAATATATAGGAGCTCTGTGTGATGCCACTAACACACTAGAAGTCCTGTGGGTGCTGCTGAGAAGAAAATATAGGAGCTCTGTGTGATGCCACTAACACACTAGAAGTCCTATGGGTGCTTCTGCAAAGAAAATATAGGAGCTCTGTGTGATGCCACTAACACACTAGAAGTCCTGTGGGTGCTGCTGAGAAGAATATATAGGAGCTCTGTGTGATGCCACTAACACACTAGAAGTCCTATGGGTGCTTCTGCAAAGAAAATAGAGGAGCTCTGTGTGATGCCACTAACACACTAGAAGTCCTGTGGGTGCTTCTGCAAAGAAAATAGAGGAGCTCTGTGTGATGCCACTAACACACTAGAAGTCCTGTGGGTGCTTCTGCAAAGAAAATAGAGGAGCTCTGTGTGATGCCACTAACACACTAGAAGTCCTATGGGTGCTTCTGCAAAGAAAATAGAGGAGCTCTGTGTGATGCCACTAACACACTAGAAGTCCTGTGGGTGCTTCTGCAAAGAAAATAGAGGAGCTCTGTGTGATGCCACTAACACACTAGAAGTCCTGTGGGTGCTTCTGCAAAGAAAATAGAGGAGCTCTGTGTGATGCCACTAACACACTAGAAGTCCTGTGGGTGCTTCTGCAAAGAAAATAGAGGAGCTCTGTGTGATGCCACTAACACACTAGAAGTCCTGTGGGTGCTGCTGAGAAGAATATATAGGAGCTCTGTGTGATGCCACTAACACACTAGAAGTCCTGTGGGTGCTTATGCAAAGAAAATAGAGGAGCTCTGTGTGATGGGACTAACACACTTCAAGTCCTATAGGTGCTTCTGGGAAGAAAATATTGCTCTGTGTGTGTAATGGGACTAACACACTTCAAGTCCTATAGGTGCTTCTGGGAAGAAAATATAGCTCTGTGTGTGTAATGGGACTAACACACTTCAAGTCCTATAGGTGCCTCTGGGAACAAAATATAGGAGCTCTGCCTGCCTGCCACGAACACACTACAAGTCCTATAGGTGCTTCTGGTAACAAAATATAGGAGCTCTGCCTGCCTGCCACTAACACACTACAAGTCCTATAGGTGCTTCTGGGAAGAAAATATAGCTCTGTGTGTGTAATGGGACTAACACACTTCAAGTCCTATAAGTGCTTCTGGGAACAAAATATAGGAGCTCTGCCTGCCTGCCACGAACACACTACAAGTCCTATAGGTGCTTCTGGGAAGAAAATATAGCTCTGTGTGTGTAATGGGACTAACACACTTCAAGTCCTATAGGTGCTTCTGGGAACAAAGTATAGCTCTTTGTGTGTAATGGGACTAACACACTTCAAGTCCTATAGGTGCTTCTGGGAAGAAAATATAGCTCTGTGTGTGTAATGGGACTAACACACTTCAAGTCCTATAGGTGCTTCTGGGAAGAAAATATAGCTCTGTGTGTGTAATGGGACTAACACACTTCAAGTCCTATAGGTGCTTCTGGGAAGAAAATATAGCTCTGTGTGTGTAATGGGACTAACACACTTCAAGTCCTATAGGTGCTTCTGGGAACAAAATATAGCTCTGTGTGTGTAATGGGACTAACACACTTCAAGTCCTATAGGTGCTTCTGGGAAGAAAATATAGCTCTGTGTGTGTAATGGGACTAACACACTTCAAGTCCTATAGGTGCTTCTGGGAACAAAGTATAGCTCTTTGTGTGTAATGGGACTAACACACTTCAAGTCCTATAGGTGCTTCTGGGAAGAAAATATAGCTCTGTGTGTGTGATGGGACTAACACACTTCAAGTCCTATAGGTGCTTCTGGGAAGAAAATATAGCTCTGTGTGTGTAATGGGACTAACACACTTCAAGTCCTATAGGTGCTTCTGGGAACAAAATATAGCTCTGTGTGTGTGATGGGACTAACACACTTCAAGTCCTATAGGTGCTTCTGGGAAGAAAATATAGCTCTGTGTGTGTAATGGGACTAACACACTTCAAGTCCTATAGGTGCTTCTGGGAAGAAAATATAGCTCTGTGTGTGTAATGGGACTAACACACTTCAAGTCCTATAGGTGCTTCTGGGAAGAAAATATAGCTCTGTGTGTGTAATGGGACTAACACACTTCAAGTCCTATAGGTGCTTCTGGGAAGAAAATATAGCTCTGTGTGTGTAATGGGACTAACACACTTCAAGTCCTATAGGTGCTTCTGGGAAGAAAATATAGCTCTGTGTGTGTGATGGGACTAACACACTTCAAGTCCTATAGGTGCTTCTGGGAAGAAAATATAGCTCTGTGTGTGTAATGGGACTAACACACTTCAAGTCCTATAGGTGCTTCTGGGAAGAAAATATAGCTCTGTGTGTGTAATGGGACTAACACACTTCAAGTCCTATAGGTGCTTCTGGGAAGAAAATATAGCTCTGTGTGTGTAATGGGACTAACACACTTCAAGTCCTATAGGTGCTTCTGGGAAGAAAATATAGCTCTGTGTGTGTAATGGGACTAACACTCTTCAAGTCCTATAGGTGCTTCTGGGAAGAAAATATAGCTCTGTGTGTGTAATGGGACTAACACACTTCAAGTCCTATAGGTGCTTCTGGGAAGAAAATATAGCTCTGTGTGTGTGATGGGACTAACACACTTCAAGTCCTATAGGTGCTTCTGGGAACAAAATATAGCTCTGTGTGTGTAATGGGACTAACACACTTCAAGTCCTATAAGTGCTTCTGGGAACAAAATATAGGAGCTCTGCCTGCCTGCCACGAACACACTACAAGTCCTATAGGTGCTTCTGGGAAGAAAATATAGCTCTGTGTGTGTAATGGGACTAACACACTTCAAGTCCTATAGGTGCTTCTGGAACAAAGTATAGCTCTTTGTGTGTAATGGGACTAACACACTTCAAGTCCTATAGGTGCTTCTGGGAAGAAAATATAGCTCTGTGTGTGTGATGGGACTAACACACTTCAAGTCCTATAGGTGCTTCTGGGAACAAAATATAGCTCTGTGTGTGTAATGGGACTAACACACTTCAAGTCCTATAGGTGCTTCTGGGAACAAAATATAGCTCTGTGTGTGTGATGGGACTAACACACTTCAAGTCCTATAGGTGCTTCTGGGAACAAAATATAGCTCTGTGTGTGTAATGGGACTAACACACTTCAAGTCCTATAGGTGCTTCTGGGAACAAAATATAGCTCTGTGTGTGTGATGGGACTAACACACTTCAAGTCCTATAGGTGCTTCTGGGAAGAAAATATAGCTCTGTGTGTGTGATGGGACTAACACACTTCAAGTCCTATAGGTGCTTCTGGGAACAAAATATAGGAGCTCTGCCTGCCTGCCACGAACACACTACAAGTCCTATAGGTGCTTCTGGTAACAAAATATAGGAGCTCTGCCTGCCTGCCACTAACACACTACAAGTCCTATAGGTGCTTCTGGTAACAAAATATAGGAGCTCTGCCTGCCTGTCACTAACACACTACAAGTCCTATAGGTGCTTCTGGTAACAAAATATAGGAGCTCTGCCTGCCTGCCACTAACACACTACAAGTCCTATAGGTGCTTCTGGTAACAAAATATAGGAGCTCTGCCTGCCTGTCACTAACACACTACAAGTCCTATAGGTGCTTCTGGTAACAAAATATAGGAGCTCTGCCTGCCTGTCACTAACACACTACAAGTCCTATAGGTGCTTCTGGTAACAAAATATAGGAGCTCTGCCTGCCTGCCACTAACACACTACAAGTCCTATAGGTGCTTCTGGTAACAAAATATAGGAGCTCTGCCTGCCTGTCACTAACACACTACAAGTCCTATAGGTGCTTCTGGTAACAAAATATAGGAGCTCTGCCTGCCTGCCACTAACACACTACAAGTCCTATAGGTGCTTCTGGTAACAAAATATAGGAGCTCTGCCTGCCTGCCACGAACACACTACAAGTCCTATAGGTGCTTCTGGTAACAAAATATAGGAGCTCTGCCTGCCTGCCACGAGCACACTACAAGCCCCTCTTTGTCAATCAATCTTTGTAACTGAATCTATCTAACTCAATCTCTGCAAGTGAATCTCTCTCTCTATCTATCTAAATGCAGCAGAGTGTCACAGGAACAGCCTGCTCAATCTGCGCCGGAACAGCATGTGACCGGCGCAGACGGCGTGGCGGCGTTTTATAGGGGGGGGCGTGTACTACAGCCCCTGAGCTGTAATTGGCTACAGGCGTCCTGCCTGTAGCCAATTATGGCTCTTCGAGTTTCCGGGGCTGTGATTGGCCAAGCATGCGGGGTCACAGTGCATGCTTGGCCAATCATCAGCCAGCAATGCACTGCGTCGGCCGCGCCGGCCGCAATGCATTGCGGGGCCGCGCGCAACACACCAACGGGGTGCGAGCGGCCAAAATAGTTCTGGGCTCGCCGAGCGAGCGAACGCCCGGTGCTCGATGCGAACGTGGGTTCGCATCGAGCACCGGGCCCATCCTTATTAGTGAGATTGACCCTCTATATTTGTCCTGGTAACCATTATCATCAGAAGTAAAAGTGAAAGAAAATCACAAATGTTGGGTTGTCACCAGAACAAGAATGGAGGCTTCCAATGAGGACATCAATAAGTTCTGGTGACCACCATGGATTTCCCTTGCTTTGGAGGGATTTCTTCATACTTTCTGTTTTGTCTATAGACAGAAAGTGAAGGGAAATCTCCCTAATGGAGGGGCAAAAAAAAAACTGACTCCATGCAAATTGAAAAACAACATTTTTGCCGTCAGTTCTACATTAAAGTTTCTATGAGATTTTAGTGATTTTCATATACTTTAAGACCTTTCTCTCAATGACAAATGCATTGCCACCCATTTTCGACAAGATGGTGCATACAATAAAGCAGTGGTTTTAAAACTGTTATTGTACATTTTCAGATTTGAGCAAAATTATCATTTTAAAAGAACATTCCATAACAGAAAGCAGTAATGTCGAACAAGGAGATTGGGTATTAGTTGTGAAAGATGCTTAAAATGAGTGAATCAACTTAAAGACGTTAGACATGTAATGCCAGTGACAAATCGCCTTCCATGTTCCGCTATAAAGTATTTCTAGAAATAAATGCTACCCCTAAGCAACTCTTTAGTTAGTTTGTGTCAAGCTAGTGTGAAATCAGCCAGGCCGTGTTACTCAGATTTTCTAAACGATGAACTGGAAATGAAATGGTGGACCCCCTCTGGTCATGAGAGTTGTCAGGAGAAGACAGATGACTGTAATCACTGCGAAGTTTATAAAGAATTAGCTGGATCGGAAACCCTGTGCTGATCTGTCGCGACCAGAGCTCAGGACCTCCTGCATCACAATAATTCTTCATTTATACCTGCTCTGTACAACAATATCTTGTAGCTATATTTACAGCCTTTGTTTGTTAACAGCAGGCCGACAGGCCGGGGTTTCAAAACACATTATCATTATTAATAATGTGTACGGAGACTGTGCCGTTATATTGAAAAATAGAATCGATTGATCATATCCATCATCTTTATGTTCTAAACCCCCCAATGAACATTAAAAACGTACCTTTGGATTGAGCCCCCATGCTAAAATCACTTATTACTGTTGGCTATTTCTATAACTTGGATGGTACCACGTTAGGCTCAATTCACAAAGCTTTGCATATGAATAAGGATCTTAGATTTCAGCAATGTGTCTATAATTTTTTTATATTATTGATGTAGCTGAAAATAACTGCCATTTAAAAAAAAAAATAAGGATCCTAGTGTGTTAGATTTGTGAATTGAGTCTCTTCCTCCCATTGTCCACTTTCTCTCCTTTCCTGCACACTTTCCATTGCCAAATCGCTACTTTTCTGTATATGGTTTGTATTAGAATAGACATACCTATAACCTTGTCCTGTTCCAAAATTTCTGATGTTAACTCATACCCAGTAGGAGAACAAAGGACACAACAGACACATGAAGGCAGAAACCTTGGAATCCCAGCAAGTCATCTGCTTCTCAGGAAATTGTAAAGACAAATATTTGTAGGTAGAAAGCCATGCCATAGTTGATTTGATAGACGTTTTTTATGTGTTAATTTCTCTTTGTGTGTATTATTGTGTTAAAGAGACCCTGTTCCCTTGATTATGCATGGCAAAAAAAAACAGGTCTCTTTCCCTATCTAGCTATGGCCAACTTTCCAGCACTCCTCCACTGGTCCTACCTTTATTAAAGTAGCTGCAAAACGACCAGTGTTGGCTGGTATTGGAGCTTACAGAGAGCAATTACATCACCCCTTTCTTCACATGACCGCGTTCAGTTTTTGTGATTGGCTGCTAGGCCCAAGTGCTGCATGGGAGGAAGTAACTTGCTCCTTTATAACTGGAAGCACCTGATCATTTATGGTGGCTGCAACAGAAGGAAAGGAAGCATTGTGAAGATGAATTTGACTGGGACAGAGGGGTGCACTTTAGGGGATTAATTTACCCGTCGATTGTGGGCAGGTGATGGAGAGATTGCGCCCCTTGGTTGCTGATCCCAGAATCTAGAGAGGAAGAGTGGTGGGGACAGCATTAAATGGAACTGAAGCTGCAGGGAGGAAAGTACAGCCCATCGGTCCCACTAAATGATGCCCCTGCTGCCACTCCTCTCCAGGTTCCTCTTTCTTGTGTTAACTGCTTCCCCCCTCCAGCACCGCAGTGCTACCAGGTTCCCCTCCTCACCTCTCCTGCCAGCTGCTATGGGAGATGTTGCAGGATGGAGAGCGGGGAATATACATTTACTCGCCCCTTCCTTTTCTGAATGAATGCAGTCAGTGATTGGTACCAATCATTAACTGTGTTCATTCATACCTGAAGCATAGTAAACTGTATACTTCAGTTAGTGAATGAACAGGAAACCACAGGAAATCACAGATTCACAGAGCAATTCCCATCTCAAAAGTGAGACATCAGGGGTCTTTTTACACCCCGGATATTTAACCAAGACCCCCTAACAGGGCTCCAAAAAAATTGTAAAAAAATTAATAAAATAAAAATAATATTGTAAATAATAATACAAAATAAATTGTAAAAAATAATAATAATAACAAAAAAAAGAAAAAGTATTGACACCAACCTCTGCGCTACTTACACCATCCACTGATCTACTGACAACATTCTGTGGCCTACTGACAAAATCCACTGCTTAACTTACACCATCCTCTGCTCTACTGACACCATCCACTGCCCTACTGACACCATCCACTGCCCTACTGACACCATCCATTGCTCTACTGACTTAAAAAAAAAAAAAAAAACAGTGATGCTTGATCTCTTTCATTTTGTTCAGATAGATCTCTACCTCTCAACGGTTGCTTCTGCCTGCTCTAGAGTGTGTGCTATGAGAAAAATTGTGTCATAGACAGTGTAACAGATGGTCTTGATGGTCTTTGGGACTTCTTCAGTCTGCTCCTGACCACAAATTGTCATCTGAATTTTCTGATTTAGCTATCCTATGAGCCTGATACCATGCCATCTCCACCAACCTCCTACAAGTGTAACTTTTAGCAGGTCTGTGTTTAACAAACGTGTATACACTATGGAAGCGTGCTACTCCCATATTATAGTTTATCGGTTTAGACAAATGTATATAGGCATGACTACAACTAATACTACTGCTGTTGCTACCATTATTGTTGTGATTAAAATTAATAGTAATTATATGAAAGTATAAATAAAGGCATTTTTTTCGTTTTTCGTTATGTATAGACTGGGGAGGAATTAGAACACCCGTCAGGTTTTTTTTCTGCTGCTCCATTTAGGTTTGTTACCATAACAGGAATATAGGGGACATTTTCTAATGAGAACACTAGTTCTGGTGATCCTGGGGGGCAACCAGGGATTCCTTCATTTTGGACAAGGAAGTAAAAGATGGCCAACAAAAAAAGTTCCAATTTTTTATGTCACTTGATATTACCTCCAAAGTCTAGGAAACACAAAATTTCTGTAATAAGCACACTTAAGTGAATTTTAGGGCAAATAAACACAATAAACCATGTTTTTGGTAAAATATAAAAGACAGGGTTGCACTGAGTAAATAGATACCCAACATGTCAAACCTTTTGTATTGCACATAGATAGCACGCTTCCATAGTGTATACACGTTTGTTAAACACAGACCTACTAAAAGTTACACTTGTAGGAGGTTGGTGGAGATGGCATGGTATCAGGCTCATAGGATAGCTAAATCAGAAAATTCAGATGACAATTTGTGGTCAGGAGCAGACTGAAGAAGTCCTAAAGACCATCAAGACCATCTGTTACACTGTCTATGAAACACTTTTTCTCATATCACACACTCTAGAGCAGGCATAAACACAATAAACCATGTTTTTGGTAAAATATAAAAGACGAGGTTGCACCGAGTAAATAGATACCCAACATGTCAAACCTTTTGTATTTGTATGTGCCCATAAAATAGCGGAAAACTTAAATTTCCTATATTTTCTATAGGCGACGCTTCAAAAGTTTCAGTTTATCAGTTTAGTGTTACGGAGAAGGTCTTATGCTAGAATGATTGCTTTCACTCCGGTGTGCACAGCAAAATGTTACATGTGTGTCGCAATCTACATTTTCACACGTAGGTGCCCACAATGCATGAGTTTACATTTGTATGTGTGTATATGTGGGGGTCTTCAAATTTTTTTTTCAAAAACGGAAGTTTTTTCAGGAGCAGTGATTTTAATAATGCTTAAAGTGAAACAATAAAAGTGTAATATTCCTTTAAATTTCATACCTGGGGGGTGTGTATAGTATGCCTGTGAAGGGGCGCATGTTTCCCGTGCTTAGAACTGTCCCTGCACAAAGTGTAATTTTTGCAGGAAAAAAAGCTATTTAAAATCACTCGCGGCTATGAATTGCCGGCTCCCGTAATACAGAGAACAGTCATTCATTGAAAGTCATTGATAAAAAAAAAAAGTCATTGATAAAAAAAAAAAAGCGTGGGGGTTCCACCAAATTCAATTACCAGGCCCTTCAGGTCTGCTATAGATATTAAGGGGAACCCCGCTTCAAATTTTTTAAAAAAATGACGTGGGGGTCCCCCTAAATATCCATACCAGACCCTTTAGAGTGCCCCCCCCCTCCTGAACCGTACCAGGCCACATGCCCTCAACATTGGGAGGGCGCTTTGGGGGTCTGTGACCTCTCAAAGCACCATGTCCCCATGTTGATGGGGACAAGGGCCTCTTCCCCACAACCCTGGCCATTGGTTGTGGGGGTCTGCGGGTGGGGGCCTTATCGGAATCTGGAAGCCCCCTTTAACAAGGGGACCCCCAGATCCCGGCCCCCCCCCTGTGTGAAATGGTAAGAGGGCACCAAAAAAGTGACAAAAAATGTTAAAAATGACAGGAGACGGTCTTTGACAATTCCTTTATTAAAATCTTCTTTCATCTTCTTTCTTCTGGTCTTCCTTCTTCCTTTCTTCATCCTTTGGTTTCTTCATTTTCTTCTTCCATCTTCTTCTTCCTCCGATCCGCTTCTTCTTGCTCTGGTCTTCTCGTCCGGCATCTTCTTCCACGGCGTCAGGCGTCTTTTCTTCTGTGTCGGGCCGCTCCTCGCAATGGGAGGCTCCCACTGTGTGAGGCTTCGCTGTGTCTGACAGCTCTTTTATAACGGAGGGCGGGGCCACCTGGTGACCCCACCCCCCTCTGATGCACAGGGACGTCATGGGGACTGCCCTATGGCTTTCCCCATGACGTCAGAGGGGGGTGGGGGACGAAGCGGAAGAAGCGAATCGGAGGAAGAAGAAGATGGAAGAAGGAAGAAGACCAGAATATGAAAGAAGATTTTAATAAAGGAATTGTCAAAGACCGTCTCCTGTCATTTTTAACATTTTTGTCACTTTTTTGGTGAAATGGTAGGGGTTCTTTTGTACTCCCTTACCATTTTTATACGGGGGGGCCGGGATCTGGGAGTCCCCTTGTTAAAGGGGGCTTCCAGATTCCGATAAGCCCCCCGCCCGCAGACCCCCACAACCAATGGCCAGGGTTGTGGGGCAGAGGCCATTGTCCCCATCAACATGGGGACATGGTGCTTTGAGGGGTCACAGACCCCCAAAGCACCCTCCCAATGTTGAGGGCATGTGGCCTGGTACGGTTCAGGAGGGGGGGGCGCTCTCGTCCCCCCTCTTTTCCTGCGGCCTGCCAGGTTACGTGCTCGGATAAGGGTCTGGTATGGATTTTGAGGGGGACCCCGCACCATTTTTTTTTTTTTTGGCCGGGGTTGCCCTTAAAATCCATCCCAGACCTGAAGGGCCTGGTAATTGAATTTGGTCTTGGATGGAGATTTAGGGGGACCCCCACCTCATTTTTTTTTATTTGAAGCGGGGTTCCCCTTAATTTCCATAGCAGACCTGAAGGGCCTGGTAATTGAATTTTTTTTTTATCACTGACTTTTTTTATCAGTGACTTTCAATGAATGACTGTTCTCTGTATTATGGGAGCCGGCAATTCATTAGCCGCAAGTGATTTTAAATAGCTTTTTTTCCTGCAAAAATTACACTTTTGCAGGGACAGTTCTAAGCACGGGAAACATGCGCCCCTTCACAGGCATACTATACACACCCCCCAGGTACGAAATTTAAAGGAATATTACACTTTTATTGTTTCACATTAAGCATTATTAAAATCACTGCTCCTGAAAAAACGTCCGTTTTTAAAAAAAAAAAATTGCATTGATACATGTCCCCTGGGGCAGGACCCAGGTCCCCAAACACTTTTTTTGACAATAACTTGCATATAAGCCTTTAAAATTAGCACTTTTGATTTTGAACGTTCGAGTTCTAAGGCTTCTAGGGTTCTAAAGTTCAGCTTTAGGTCTGTTCGCAGGTTCTGGTGCGAACCGAACAGGGGGGTGTTCGGCTCATCCCTAGTTGGGACCCAATTTGGGTTGTGGATGTGCTCAGGACCGTCTTTAATATTGATTGGACCCTGGCCAAACATTTTCTTGGGCCCCCTCTTCCATGCAATTTTGCTCTCCACCTGCTCTGAGATATACAATAAATAGCAGCTAGACTTGAAATCAGTTTACTGAATCAGATCAGGCAGCGATTGCGATTGGTTGCCAAAGGTTACAGTGTATCATTACCGCTCACTGACTGGCTGCTAGAGGTCACATCACGCATTATGGCTCACTGATTATTTGCTAGAGGTTATAGCACATGACTTCAACTTGTTGATTGGTTGCTAGAGGTTACTGTACATCATTACTGCTCAATCATTGGTTGCTAGAGGTTACTGCACATCCTTACCCCTCACTAATTGGTTGCTGGAGGTTACTGCACATTATTACTGCTCGCTAATTGGTTGCTAGAGGTTACTGCATATCCTTACTACTCAATAGTTGGAAGAGGTTAGTGCACATCCTTTCTCCTCACTGATTGGTTGCTAAAGGTTATAGCACATTATCTCCTCACTGCCTGCACACCACCTCCAATGACCACCAATATAAAGGGGGATTTACACTGACCACTAGTGTAAGGAAAATTCTACACTTAC
>JAQSEC010002938.1:0-14589 GCA_028564925.1 Lithobates sylvaticus
CCTGCACTTTACCTATTGAGAGCAGAGCAACAGGTTCACTTGACAACGCAGACAATATTTACCATGCCCCTTGTCCACCATGAATGTCTATCAAAGCCCTGCTCTGTTGGGGTCAGAGCTTAGACTGGGCTAAGAATGCACATAACAGAGCTTGCACCTGGCCCTCCATTCAGGTCTGAATAATGGGACACGAGGGAGAGAGTCACATGCTCTAATTTTACTTTAAGATGTGTAGTGTGTGAAGGACTTGGTTATCATATCTGGATTTGCGTCGCTATGGAGTCAATACCTGCAGGTATTGTAAGGTACGTGTGACCACTAAGGTTTTTGTCTTCTATTGTAACTGGGGAGAATTTTTGCATCCAACTTTACACCAATTGTGGTTCATCTCATACAGAGTAATATGTATCATTTACAATATGTGGGTTGCACCACATACTCTTGGAGAACACAAACTATACTATATATGGGAACACTATTGTGATGCCATGAACATCAAAACATGCTAAATAAATCTCAAATGTATCAAGACATTTTAAAAAATGAATTTATCTATTACAGGTTAAATCTTCATTTTGATTTATTTTTAAGCATACACGTATTAGCTTAATTTATTTGAAGATGTCCAATATCATTTGCTTCTATTTTTTTTTTTTTTTCTTGTTGCTGTCATTTATTTTATTTTTAACTGATTGGTTTTAATGTTAATTACTTGATTCCTCTGTGTAAGCTTTTTGGCTGGTGTATTAAATGAGGTTTGTGAATTTGGGCTGAAATGCATTAGCTCCTTGGCTGGATTTTACCCTTTTTTTATATACTAATACCTTTTTTTTATATACTAATACATTGAATTTTAGTTTTTGGACTTTACTGTGTTGCCAGCTTTTTTTATCAGAGGTTCACATTCTCCTCCATTCCTGAAATTCCAAGTATTTTGCAGGTCCCCTGCAGGCAAATGGGAAGCAAGAAAGTGTAAGTAGTGGAATAAAGGTCTATCAAGCAAACCTGTTACTTTGCCCTAAAATGTGTCACGTCTTGGTCTGAGGCTGATATGACGAGAGCACTTCCCTTGCAGCTAAGTGCCAAGCACAACTTAAAGGGGTAGTAAAGGTAATTATTATTTTTTTTAAATAACAAACATGTTATACTTACCTCCACTGTGCAGCTCGTTTTGCAGAGAGTGGCCCTGAACCTGGCCTTCTTGGGTCCCTGGGCGGCTGTCTCAGCTCCCCCCGCAAGTACTTCTCACCTTCATGCGAGCTCCCTCGCATTGGAAAGGAGTGCTTGCGGGCACCCTCCCATGATACAGCTGGTGGCCATAGCAGCTCACTGTATCACTCAGCCCCGCCCCCCGTCACACGGCGTCATTGGATGTGATTGACAGAAGCGCAAGCCGATGGCTGCGCTGCTTTCAATCCATCCACTGTAACCAATCAACGGCCAGGCAGAGCGGCGAAGAGGATGTCGGGGGTGAGCGCGGGACTTTCGAGGGGTCAGGTAAGTAAAACGGGGGGCTGGGGGGGGCGGCATTGTCGGATGTTTTTGCACCTTAATGCATATAATGCATTAAGGTGAAATATGTTTTACCTTTACAACCCCTTTAAAGGTGAGAACAGGGAGTGCTAGGCTCAAAGAAACATGGGTTCCGTTTAGGCAGATCTACTAGAAGCAGCTTGCACCACAGCAGAACTGGATATCTGTCAGCTGGTCTGTCAGGACAGATGGCAGGACCTCCATAGCACCTGGAGATGTAGCAGAATGAAGGCAGTGACCATAGGCAAGGTTGCACCGGAGCAGGATCAGGCTGGTAGGACCGGAGTGAATAAGTGTAGTCAGGATGGGAACCAAAGTCATACACAAGAAGGAAAACCAGGGAGTATGCAGATGCGTGGTCAAGAACAGACAAGGAAATTCACTGAAATCCAGTGGAGCAGGTAGAAGGGTAGTCAAGAGCAAGCCAGAGTCATTCACAAAGGCAAGCCATTTCGGTAACAGGTAATCCAAAGAATTCAGGAAACAAAGGAGCAAGGAGTACTGGTAACTGAAGATCATCCAGCAAAGTCTGAGTGCAGCCACTGACCTGATATAGGGCGTTTGGCACCAGTTCTGACAGTAGATTTGCGTGAATGTGTGCCATTGTGAACATTTGTGCTTAAACGAGCAGGACAATGAAAAGTATTGGCAACTATGCCAGGTCTTTTCCCTAGTAAAAGTACATTGTTTCCTTTTCAGCACATGCTCAAGTTTGTTCCAAATAGCACCCTGACAAAATGTTTAACTACAAGCTAAGTTTTACTGCAGTGGATTTAGTCCCATACTGTGTCTTTATAGGACTACATCTGGGAAATCTTCCATCACCTGGCACAGCAGTGACACACAGATCTTCACTCATAGAGAAGGGCCTTCAAGCCACTCCACCCGCTCCTTATATTTACCTAACCATTGCCCTTCACCTGCCAAAAAAGAGTCAAATATCTGGTACTTACTGTAGGGTATGGGGGAGAAAGTGACTCTCCCTTTCCTTCCAATATGCAGTGCTCAGTAACTGTGTGGCTGATTACTATTGTTGACACATGGAGGCAGGGAGAGGTTCCTTAGCTCCAGGCAGCCATACCTTAAACCTTACTTTTTATTTTCTGCAATGCAGTGAATGGTAGCATTAATGACATTAATGAAAGATAAGTATAGGCTCACCTTTCCAAAATGTAAATGCAAAAATATTGGAAGACATCTCATTTAATAAAAAATAATTCCACCAACACAATGAAAACCAACAATGTTGTTGAAAACTATGCAGCACTGTTACCATTTAGGTAATACAGGTAAAAATAGACAAAATCATTAAATGGTAGAAAACAGCAGTAGACAGGCAAAATTGTAATGTATTAGTAAATAAATAGTAGTGCTGGTCTGCTCATAAAAAAATAAAAACATAAATCAGTAAATAACATACAGCCTCCCCAACGCATGTATCCAAACAAAATTGTGCAAAAATAAAATAAAAAATAGGTAATATACAGTGGTATGCACTGGCAAGTGGCACTGGTGGGCACTGACGAGCGCCAATTGTGGGCACAGATGAGGCGGCAACTCTTGTTGTTCGGGATCGCTGTCCCTTTCACAGAAGCCGGTGATCTGCTTTTTTTTCTGCTCATGCTTTCAGCGTGAGCAGAAAAAAAGCAGATTACAGATCTTTTGTTTACATCACCTGATCAGCTGTCATTGGCTGACAGCTGATTACGTGGTAAGGGGCCAGGATTCATGCACGTTTATGCACATTCTATTCTGAAAAAAATGCAGCCTGCCCTACTTTTGTTAACCACACATCACCACCAGTTTAACTAAACCAGGTGATAAAAATCAATAATTTTTATCACCTATATTTTTGGAATGCGTGTACGAACACATCCAAACTCATCTGGTGTGAACAGGCCCTTTGAGTTAAAATAGTTAAATAGTCATTTTTATGTCAGGAAAAACTTTCTAAAAATAAATGAAAAAAAAGGTCTCCAATGAAATGTAACCGATTTCGAAGAGCTTTTGATTCTGAAGGTGTACTGGGGAAATGTGCTGTGCTAACGTTTATCCTGCTTACTATGATTGCTGTGCATAAATGGATCTTTTTAAGAGGTCTAAGCCGATAAAAGAAGGTGTTTATTAACAGCTGCAGCCAGGTGTTTAAAGAGGCAGATATGGTGAGCCTTAAACACCAAACAAACTGTCAGATAAAAGCAATCGGCCATGAGACGTCTCCTGTAACATTTTTAATATGGTGAGATAATGTTACCTAGTACAGTAAAGCTAGCATTACTGAGATAGAAATCCGATTCCTGAAATATCTGTAAGCATATTTTATGTGCCAGAAAAAAAATCTATAAATATGCCCATAACTTCTCTTTAAAGTGGACCTGTCACACATATTAGCAGACATAAGCTGCAGCATGCTTCAGTGGAAAGAATTATTCTGGGCTCTTCTTTGCCTCCTGTCTTTGTATTTGTAAACATATTAATATCATGTTGCAATGGGGCTAGCAGTCTCTATTGCAGTTCAGTGTTGTTGCGCCCAACATGAGGGTAGAAGAGTCTCTCTGTGTGTGGCTCACGGGTTGCTGGATACCATGTAAAAAGCAGAATGATCCCAATACAGCAGGTTCATTTCAGCATAAAGAACTTGCTGTCCATTTTTCAGCATGGATGATACTTACCTTGCATGACTTGGCCCTGCTGTTGTTTGTATGTACACCCCATATTGAAAGTCCTCTTTCCAATGATGTCTTTATCTGCCCTTTACCAATTGTATTATACAAACTACATTGTAAGCAGTAAGCTTTCCCTGTGTGTTTAAATTGTATGATAAAGAGAATGTTTCATATAGTCCTTAAAGCATACCTCCCAACTTTTTGAGATGGGAATGAGGGACACCTATCAGCAAAAGCATGCAGGCATTGGACACACCACTTGCCACGCCCCCTTAAAGGAGAATTGTACAAAAAAACAAGATTGGTTAAACCCACGAGTGCTTTTTTTACCAGTACTATTCCTTTATATTGGCTTTTGGAATTTCCAAATGCAGCAATTTAGAAATTGGATGAAAGGTTTAGCACTGGAAAACACTTTTTGATAGTTAAAAAGTGCATTTTATATACATCTATATAGATCAGACCAAAACGAGGGACAAATGAGGAGGAATTGAGGGACAGAGGGACATTGCTCCAAATCAAGGACAGTCCTTCGAAATCAGGGACAGTTGGGAGCTATGCTTAAAGTAGTATTACCAACTCCCCCCCCCCCCCCATTTTTACATCAAAGTATGTATATACAACAGGGAAACATGCACTATAGGTTTTCTTTTGTTTTTTGTTCTGTTTTTTGTTTTTGTTAATTGGGGGGGGGGGTGGTTGGAAAATATGTCCCTGATCACTTGCTTTGTTGGGATACAAGTTATTTGCTTCCATCATGTTGGGGAGTGTGCAAAGCATATGCCACACAAAGGTCACATGACTGCCCAACAAAATGGTTTTAAAATCGTCTAATGTCCAATTCATATTCACATTTTTACCAATTTAAAGCTGAGTTCCGCCGAAAAAAAAATAAAATAAAAGTCAGCAAAAAGTGTAGCTGCTGACTTTTAATAACCAGACACTCACCTGTCCCACAGTTCAGCGATGCGGGTGTACGAAGCCTTGCTCCTCTCCCTCTCTTCTCCGCGGCTCTGGGATTCTTACTGTGGGCGCCCCGGCTGTGGCTTCACAGCTGGGCACGCACTGTGCATTTGCAAGCTGCGCTGCATGCTGTGACCTGTGATGTGTCCCAGAAGATTACAGGGAGGGAGGGGGGAGAGGTGAACTTCCTTTTGGTGCCGCAAAGGCCCGGGAGGAAATGGGAGCTGGGTGCCTCTGAAAAATGACATGCCAAATGTGGCATGTCAGGGGGTCACTGTCACTTAAAGCGGAAGTTCAATTTTGGGTGGAACTCTGCTTTAATGCTACCATATCCAATACAAGTTATCACATATGATGGAGTGAAATTTTTTGGGAATCCACTACAAATTCTATTGTAGAAAGAGTGGCTTGCATTCCTGGACTTCTGTGCTGTTTTTTTGTGTTGGTGTATGGAGCGTATGAAGCATCAGCCGGATGGGCTGTAGTTCCAAGTGGCAGCGCCCCTGAAATCGTGGCATGTCAAACATGTAGAGGTCCTGGAAGGCAGTGTAACTACCCTAAAAACAGAATCCAAGAGTAGTTAAAATTCTAAGGATGTTTGCAGAGAATAGCAAGGCTGCAAACAGAGAGCAGATATCGACCACTATAATGTAAGATGGGGGCATAGACTAACTATTCCCTTACCTGCGCTAATGTGTATGTGTATATTAATGCACTTCGAGAGTTGTCTGCATTAATCCACTGTATATGACTCCTGTAATGGGGGTCATGTAAATTTGGTGAGTAGGCTGTGTGACTGGTGTTGGTCAGAGGAAGATCCTAGTTATTGGTAGATATATGAAATCCCATGTACCTTTAGACATCGCTTGATGGAAATATATTGGACATTGTCCATCCATGACACTATTGAATTTTGGACACAATATTTTTTGGACACTGTTACAAAGTTATTATGACACACTGCAGAAATCTGGTGACACTTATATATGTTTACCTATCACTATTATTACCACTCCTGTATATGGTTAGCAACCTGTTGGGGATACCTAGTGGTTTCTTATGATATTGCACTAATTCACAACCTATGAGAGTTATGTTTTGTTAAAGCAGAGTTCCATCCAAAAATGGAACTTCCTCTTTAAGTGAAGGTGACCCCCTGTTTTGCCACATTTGGCATGTAATTTTTTTTGGGGGGGATACCCTCTTTTTAGGGGCATCCAGCTCCCACTTCCTCCCGGAGCTCTTTAGAGCCGGAAGGAAGTTCACCTCTCCCCCCTCAGTGCAATCTTCTGGAATATGTGACAGGTTCCAGAAGATCGCCCTTTTTTTCTTTCTTTCTTTAAAATATTAGTAGAATGTCTTGTTTTTACAGAAAAGAGTGCCTTACTGGTTTAGATAGATTCTTTTTATTAAAAAAAAAAAAACAAGCATGTGTCTTCTAATATCAAGAACTTGCTTTCAAGTGTGCTGCAGTATCAGGAGGCTTTTTGCCAGAAGGCAAATTAAAAGCTTAAATCAGGCGGCAACCTCCAGGGTTTATAAGAACATGGCTTCTAATTTCATCACTTGCTCCCCATAAGCCTTCTTCCCTCTTGAGCACTGGTATAGCAATGCAGCACTGAACTTTAACAAGTGTACTATTTGTCAAATCTCTACTAGTGCCCAAATTAGTAATGGGTGGAGCATAGCCTCAGAAGAAGGTGGTAGGTAGCAGGAAGGGGCAGATCTTCTTATTTCTTATTTCTGATTTTGTTAAAGGACATTCATAGGTTTGTTAGAAAGGACAGTGGTTTAATCTCTTCTCATCTTTATTTAACATGAAACAAGTGTAGCGCTACCCCCAGTTAAGAGAGCCGCTGGTTTGTTTTGGGTCCCTGAGTACAGCTTCCACCAACCCCCGGCAATTTGGCTCTACCCGCTCTGGCACAGTTAGTAAAGGGGTACGTCCCTATGCACATAAAACTTAGCTTATACTCTAAGTGTAATTGGTATGAACTCACAAGCAGACTGCTGAAATAAGAATAACTGGCTTTACTTTGGCAGTAAGGAAAAGAAATAACAACATGCATCTGAACATATGTCTTACAATACTTTAGCAGGTCCCTGCAATATGCACTTTAACATGTACACAGGTATATCAAACTAACAATGGGGAAACGGAGCGCCAAGTGTGGCGACCGTCTGCTATGCACCCCTGAGGTGCAATAAATCTATCTGCGCCTACCTAACGGACCAGGCCTGATCCCTAGTAATAGAGCTCAGTCCTTGTACTAGTACAGTGTTCTTCACCGGCAATAAATCTGTAGAGGTGGTGCACATGTAGCTTTAAATGGTGTCATTTGTAATCCACAAAAAGTAACATTGCTGCTCTGAGGTAAATTGCGCCTAGGCAGTTCAATAGGCATAAAACGTGTGTGTCAATGCAGGATGAGCCTTCCGGCTCTCTCACCAATCCTTGGGGTACCGTCCTCCGATCCGGTCCCTCTAATGGCGGCTCTGGTCTCTTCAATGGCGGCGTCCGGTCTCCTCAGTCACAGCCCTGCACTCCGGTCATCAGCTCCGTCCGACCGACAGTAGGGAAGAGTCTCCGCTCCGCTGCTGCTGACTCTGAGGGATGAGAGTCTCACTCCATCGGCTGCAAGGCCCAGGCTTCAGGCCTTCAGCTCCGGTCCGCACAGGTGTCTCTGCTGGCTGCAGTCTCCGCGTCACACGCTCTGTCAGCAGAGGCAGGCCAGTCCTGTCAGGCCTCAGAAGAGGAAGTGTCCCAAGAGGAAGAGGCGGTCTCCGCTCTTCCTTTTTATAGCCTCCCCCAGCAGCCTCCCGGGCGGAAGTCAGCAGCCCTGGGGCCTGGGGAATCATGGGAGATGTAGTCTCTACCAGAAAAAGGGGTAGAACCCCGCTACACACTCCCCCCACTTTGAATCTTTGGTCCCCAAAGATAGTGTTCAAACTACAAACTTTCTCGGGAACAACATTTTCACATAATTTGGACAGAGGAGCTTCCCACCAATTGGCATGAGATGGGGAGCTGTCCTGTCTACAGGTCACTTCAGTGTGGGCGACCTGTTTAACTGTGCCAGAGAGTGAGCTGGGGTTGCCCTCCACTAAATGAACAGCGGAAGGGTCAGGGCTCTCAGCACTTCTCCTTGCTGTGGTAACAGAGTCCTCTGAACTTTCTCCCATCTTGGGGTAAGTTAGCTTCTTGGGAGGCTTCACAACTCTGCGAGCTCTCTGTTCTCTTGGAACTTCTTCAGGAACACATTCTGGCAACATCTCTGGTTCTGGAACATCTTCTTCTTGTTCTGGGTAGAGACCAGGGATATCTTCCCAGCATTCAGTAAGTGGAAGGTCTATGGCGGAATTTCCTGGAGTCGAGGAAGGCCATAGCCATTCAAGTTCTCCTCTTTCTTCTTCAGGTTGGGGGTCCTCACCACCCCTAACTTGGGATGTCTGAGACCTAGTGTTAGGCCTGGGGGTATCCAGAATGGAAACAGATTCAGGTACATCTCTTACTGGAGGCATTCTGACTGCTTCAGTGAGTGGGAGCAAATGATTCCTATGCCAGGTCTTCAAAGGCCCCAATCTTCCTTCTGGCTTCAACTTGTAGACAGGCAATCCTGGAAGTTTTCTACAGATGATATAGGGTTCTGATCTCCATCTATCAGCAATCTTGTGTTTCCCAGGGATCCCTAGGTTGCGTAACAGTACACGGTCCCCAGGCTGTAGGTCCTGTACTCTAACTTTCAAATCAAAGTTCCTCTTATTTCGGGCCCCCCTCTGGTTAGAGGCCGCTTGAGCTTTCTCGTAAGCTATCTTCAGACTGCGCCTCAGTCTGTCCACATATCCTTTGTGGGAGGCAGCAGAGGCATGGTCTAAGGAAATGCCGAAGGCCAAATCCACTGGCAATCTTGCTTCTCTCCCAAACATAAGCCGGTAAGGGGAGAAACCTGTCACATCACTTGTGGTGCAGTTGTAGGCATGCACCAGAGCTGATATGTGTTGACTCCAATGTTGCTTCTTCTCTGTTTCCAAAGTTCCCAACATGTTCAATAGAGTCCTGTTGAACCTTTCAGGCTGGGCATCACCTTGAGGGTGATATGGTGTGGTCCTAGTCTTCTCTACTCCCAGAGAATCTAGTAGCTTCCTGATCAGGCGACTCTCAAAGTCCCTTCCTTGGTCTGAATGGATTCTCTGTGGCAGTCCATAGTGAACAAAATACTTCTCCAAAAGTACCTTGGCTACTGTAGAGGCCTTCTGGTCCTTGGTTGGGAAAGCCTGAGCATAACGAGTGAAATGGTCGGTTACCACCAGAACATTTCCCAATCCGCTCAAATCGGGTTCAAGGCAGAGAAAATCAATGCATACCAGATCCATTGGGCCTTCACTCTGTAGGTGGCCCATTGGGGCAGCTTGATGGGGTAATGTCTTCCTCTGAATGCATCTTGCACAGGAATGGCAATACTCCTCCACTTCGGTCCTCATGCAGGGCCAGTAAAACCGGTCTCTGACAAGTTGGAAGGTTCTCTCTGCTCCCAAGTGACCATGCTGGTCATGTAAGGCAATCAGCACAGTCTCTCGATGCTTCTCTGGGAGAAACAACTGCCACTTGTCTTCTGGCCATCAGAGGGGCCCCTTCGGTAGACTACCCCCTGATGCACCTGTAACTTGTCCAATTCTCTCCTCAGTAGGCGAGCTTCTTTAGAAGGGTGAAGGCGAAGTCCCTCTGGACTCTTGTCTTCCAGGGCTTCCAGGACCAATCTCCCCATGGGATCTTCCAATTGGTCACACCTCAGCTCCTTCTTGGACAACTTCGGCAGGCACTCCTCTGCCAGTTGAGTTACCCCACAGTAACACTTTGGGACTCCCACTGTGGTAACTCCTATCTCTTCAGCTCTGGATCCTCCTCTGGCTTGGAGTTCAGCCCCTTGACAAAGGGCTCGCACTCCATCTGGTGCCACTTGGGTCCAGTCTTCCCAGTCGTCGACCATGACATGGGATCTTCGGGACAGGGCATCTGCATCCCTATTTCCAGCCCCTGGTCTGTACTTGAGACTGAAATTGAATCCAGACAACGCCGCCAACCATCTGTGTCCAGTTGCATCCAGCTTGGCGGTGGTGAATAGATAGGTCAAGGGGTTGTTATCTGTCTTTACAGTAAACTCGGCCCCATACAAATAGTCTCTCAACTTGTCAACAACTGCCCATTTGAGGGCTAAGAACTCCAACTTGTGGGTGGGATAGTTCTTCTCGGAGGGGGTCAGGCTCCGGCTCACATAAGCCACTGGTCGTAGCTGGTCTTCATGCTCCTGGTAAAGTACTCCACCTAGGCCCTCATGGCTGGCATCAACATGTAGCTCATAGGGTCTAGTGGGATCAGCGTAGGCCAAAACTGGGGCTGTGGTGAGACTTCTCTTCAAGGTTCTGAAAGCCTCTTCACACCTTGAATTCCACTGGTCTTGGACTGATTCACTGGACCTCCTAGGCCCCATTCCATCCTCCTCTCCTTCTGTCTTCAGCAGCTCGTTGAGGGGTTTGGCAATGCGGGCAAATCCATCCACAAACCTGCGGTAATAGGAGCAGAACCCCAAGAAAGATCGAAGTTCTGTAACTGTTGTGGGCCTTGGCCACGAAGTAACTGCCTCCAACTTCTCAGGGTCTGTGGCCACTCCTTTTTCAGACACTATGTGTCCCAGATAGTTCACAGAAGACTGATAGAACCGACACTTCTCTGGAGAAAGTTTAAGTCCCTCTTCACTGAGCCTCTTCAGTACTTTCTCCAGCCTGGCTTCATGTTCTTCCAAAGTCTTTCCAAAGACAATGACATCGTCCAGGTACACAAGGACTTCTATGAGGTTCATGTCTCCAACTGTCCTTTCCATTAGGCGTTGAAACGTAGCAGGAGCTCCAGATAGGCCCTGAGGCATCCTGTTGAACTCAAAGAATCCCACTGGGGTTATGAAGGCAGTCTTTTCTCTATCTTCTGGATGCATGGGGATCTGGTAATACCCACTCTTGAGGTCCATCACACTGAACCACTTAGCTCCAGATAAACTCTGCAAGGCATCTTCTATCCTTGGCGTGGTGTACTGGTCAGGAATGGTCCTCCTGTTGAGAGTTCTGTAGTCAATGCAGAGCCTCAATGACCCATTCTTCTTCCTGACTACCACAATTGGGGAGGCGTAGGGGCTTCTGGACTCCCTAATCACTCCCGTCTTCTTCAGTTCCGCAAGCTGCTCCCTCAGATCCTCCAGATCTGCTAGCGGGACTCGCCTCACTCTCTCTCTGAATGGCTTGTCCTCTTGCATGCGGATTCGATGGGTGGCACTCCTCGCACACCCCACATCAAACTCATCTTTAGAGAAAGTCTTCTCCCATCTGGTCAGCTGGGCCTTGGCTCTCTCCTTCCAAGCTCCAGGTAGGTTAGGGTTTTCCATGGAGAGTTTCTTCCAAACATCTTCACTTTCACCCGTCCCCTTCACTTCTGACCAGCCAACTGGGACAGCAGGACTCACCTGTCCCAGAAGCATCCTGGCAGGGATCTCCACGGGCTGCTCCGTGGGGTTCCTCACACTGACAGGGACTCTCCCTCTGGCCTTCTTCAGGTCCTTCAATGAAATCACTTCTGGTATCACTTCCAGACCGGAGTGACCCTCCATTGGGTCAGGTTCCAACATTACAAAGGGGCCAGGCTGCTCCCAGGTAAGTTTCACCGTGGCTCTCATGCAGGTCACCTCTCCAGGCTGTAACACTGCTCCTTCTTTTCCAAGCCTCCATACCCTTCCTATCCCCTCACTTGGGGTCTTCTGCTCTAGGACCAACCGCTGATAGGCCGCCTTCAGCATGGGATGGATCTTGGGAGTTGAAAGATTCTCTTTCTTCACCAGGGGGGTCAGAAGCCTTCTGACTAGGTCCGTGTTCGTCCCTATGATCAGGGAAGTCTTGCTGGTTCCTGGTGGGCGGGGACACACCACTGCTAAGGTGTCGAACACTTCAGACTTCCCAGCTACGGATGGGTCAAACGTCAGTCTTATGGGTAAGTATCCATCATAGGGGAAACTCTGAGTTCCCAATCCCCTTATCTCCAACTCTTCTATCTTCTGTATAGGCAGATGACTCAGGTATCTGTCATAGAAGTCCCTGTACAACAGGGTCACTTGCGCTCCAGTGTCCAAGAGGGCCTTTGTGTACACTCCTTCCACTTGGATGGGTACAGTAGGAGATGGACCAACTAGCTCTTCTGGGTAGGGCCTAGTTGATGCTGTCCTCTTCTTTGGACTCTTCGCTTTACCAGCACTTGATTTGCACTTGCTCCTTTCTTGAGCCTGGTATGCATTGATTTTCTCCCTCTTAGTGGGAGTGTGAACCCGTTGAGGGATATTGTTATCTCTCACTTTGAAGAGTTCACGTCTGGGGGTGCTGTGTCTCTCCGGAGGGGTCTTGCCCCCTTTCTCTGGAGTGCACCTGGGTTGAGGATCCCTGGGTTCCTTCCGAGGGGTTTGGTCTCCTCGCTTTCTCTTCCTGTTGTGCTTCTTGGAGCTCACTGAAGGTGATGGGCACCCGGTTGACTCCTTCACCGGGGCCCTTTGGCGTTTCCCGCCGGCTGGCGGCTTTCTGCCTTCTTCTTCTTGGGACTGGAACATACAGCTGCAATATGACCAATTCCTCCACAATTAAAGCAAATCATCTCACTGTGGTCAGGTGGGGATGCTGGTGCTGGAACAGCTGGAAACAATTCCCTCCTGGTTGTTTCCTTCTTGGGACTGGGCGTCTCCTTCGCCACTAGAGATGTCAGTATCTCCATCATCTGGGACATCTGCAACTTCAGGGCATCTACCTCTGTGTCTCTTTCAGGGGTTAAGGCCGACCTGACCGTGGCCACTGGAAACTTGGTAGACCCCATCACCTGCTTCTCCCTTTTCTCTTCCAACATGGCCTCTTCTTCTCTGACCATTCGGATGAGGTCAGGGTAGTCCAGGCTCTTCCCATCCTGCCGGGTGCGTAGAATTAGTGCGACAGGGTCCAAGGGTTGGGCTCCCCTCATCACCTGCTGGGCACGGGCTTCATCTACCTTCCCTGGATCTATCCCCTTCTTCAGGATAATCCTATGCAGGATCTTGTCTATGCGTCCCATGTACTCTGACAGCTTCTCCCCTGTCTTCTGGTAACAGTGTTCCAGTTGATAGGTAAGTTCTGTGACTTTTTCTGTCCCACCAAACACACCCTCCAGGATGTCTATGTAGTCCTGGGCAGTGCAATCCTTTTTACTCGTCTTCAGATTGCGTATGGCCTCTAGGGCAGGTCCTTTTAGGCTTTCAACAATCCTTTGCTTCTTTCTGCCTTCTGAGACCTCCCATTCTTCTAGGGCCTGCGTGGCACCATCTAGCCACTCTTCAAATCCCTCTTCTCCCGAGGGTACAGGTGTCCTCCCTGAAAAACATCCGGAGTTTCCTGTATCCCGACATTGGGTAATCCCCGGGGTCTCTTCTGCACTGGGTCACAATCTCCCCTAGGACAGCACACAGTTCTGCACTAAGAGTAGTGTGTGCGGGTGCGGGACTTTCTGCGCCCTTCTGCTCTTCCTTCTTTGGGGATAGAATGGCTTTCATAGGAGAGTAGTCTCCCTTCCGCGGCAGCGCATGCAGCAATTGGTAGTGCTGACCATTTGGTGCCTGTATGCTCTGGCTCCTGAACTGCTCTGGAGTCTCTTCCTTCCATTCTATTAAGGCGTATGTGTACCCAGCATCATTTCTCATGTCCATTATCCATGACTTCTGGCATGGGGATAATGACATTATGAGCTGCTTCACTGCCTCTCTCTGCCACATCCCTGGCAGTTCAATAACTGCTGCTGCGGCTGGGTCAGCGGCCCATGTTGCGGACCACCGTCCCACTTCTATTGGGTCCATGCCGGCACCTTCTGGCGGCTTTTCCCGCTGACTCAGGATCCCGGATTACGAGCCCCCACGTGGAGCGCTACCCCCAGTTAAGAGAGCCGCTGGTTTGTTTTGGGTCCCTGAGTACAGCTTCCACCAACCCCCGGCAATTTGGCTCTACCCGCTCTGGCACAGTTAGTAAAGGGGTACGTCCCTATGCACATAAAACTTAGCTTATACTCTAAGTGTAATTGGTATGAACTCACAAGCAGACTGCTGAAATAAGAATAACTGGCTTTACTTTGGCAGTAAGGAAAAGAAATAACAACATGCATCTGAACATATGTCTTACAATACTTTAGCAGGTCCCTGCAATATGCACTTTAACATGTACACAGGTATATCAAACTAACAATGGGGAAACGGAGCGCCAAGTGTGGCGACCGTCTGCTATGCACCCCTGAGGTGCAATAAATCTATCTGCGCCTACCTAACGGACCAGGCCTGATCCCTAGTAATAGAGCTCAGTCCTTGTACTAGTACAGTGTTCTTCA
>JAQSEC010003766.1:0-14664 GCA_028564925.1 Lithobates sylvaticus
ACAAAAAAAATATCCCAAGCTTTGAACATCTCACAGAGCACTGTTCAATCCATCATCCGAAAAATGGAAAGAGTATGGCACAACTGCAAACCTACCCACCTAAACTGAAAGGCCAGGCAAGGAGAGCATTAATCAGAGAAGCAGCCAACAGCCCCAATGTGACTCTGGAGTAGCTGCAGAGATCCACAGCTCAGGTGGGAGAATCTGTCCACAGGACAACTATTAGTCGTGCACTCCACAAATCTGGCCTTTATGGAAGAGTGGCAAGAAGAAAGCTATTGCTGAAAGAAAGCCATAAGAGGTCCAGTTTGCAGTTTGCGAGAAGCCACACAGAAGACACAGCAAACATGTGGAAGAAGGTGCTCTGGTCAGATGAGACCAAAATGTAACTTTTTGGCCTTAAAGCAAAATACTAGATGGATGAAGCCAAATACAGGGCAATGTTAGAAGATAACCTGTTAGAGTCTGCAAAAGACTTGATACTGGGGCAGAGTTTACCTTCCAGCAGGACAACGGCCCAAAACATACAGCCAGAGCTACAATGGAATGGTTAGATCAAAGCATATTCATGTGTTAGAATGGCCCAGTCGCAGTCCAGACCTAAATCCATTTGTGAATCTATGACAAGACTTGACAATTGCTGTTCACAGACGCTCTCCATCCAATCTGACAGAGCTTGAGCTATTTTGCAAAGAAGAATGGGCAAACATTTCACTCTAGATGTGCCAAGCTGGTAGAGACATGCCCAAAAAGACTTGCAGCTATAATCGCAGCAAAAGGTGGTTCTACAAAGTATTGACTCAGGGGGGCTGAATACAAATGCATGCCACACTTTTCAGTAATTTATTTGTAAAAAATGTTGGAAACCAATTATCATTTTCCTTCCACTTCACAATTATATGCCACTTTGTGTTAGTCTATCACATAAAATCCCAATAAAATACATTTAAGTTTTCGGTTGTAACATGAGTATGAATATTTTTCCAAGGCACTGAATTTACATGACAACATGGGATCCACAATAACTCTAGACCCCAAGGCCTGCCTACTAGGCATACACAGCATTTCACCTACACATATCTTTTTACAGGAATCATTATTAATGGTTAGGAAACTAATTGTAAAACTTTGAATTCAAGCTTTGACACCAACCTTTATGCAATCCTGCCAAACAACCTCTCTATAAACAGATGGGATGCCCCTCCAAATATAACAAAACTGGGGATAGATCTTAACCTTACAGCCCAAAACGAGCCTTGCAGACCATCCCTGTACTGCACCATCTCTCTAGAAGGAGAAAAGTGCCGCACAAACACACTTAAGCACTTTTCATTGAAGAAGTCCTTATGGCCCATTGAAGTGTCCATACAAAGCATACTCATACTCATTATTTTTTTGCTCGTTATTGTTCTTATTGACATCACCTTTACATACGGTGCTCAAAATATAAAAGCTATGCGCTGTCTCATGTGAATCAATAAAGTGAACTATTGTGAACAAACACAAAAATTACCATTATATGAGTAAACAAACATAATACCATAATATGAAACCTCCATTCCCAGAAGTAGCCTAGTAAGGGGAAACATGTTGGAAGGAGATGGGAGCTGTGATGTGATGATCTATCTCTTGGTTGGATTACCCTCTCTATTGCCTAAATTTATCCTAGTTGCTGTCAGTGCATTATTTTAGCTTCAATAAGCTTTTTTGTAAACGTATTATGCGATGAGTCTTCCCTATGTTTAAACCCCACACATACACAGAGTGGAGAGCATTAACCACTTCAATACTGGGCACTTTCGCCCCCTTCTTTCTCAGGCCAATTTTCAGCTTTCAGCGCTCTTGCACTTTCAATAAGAATTGCGTGGTCATGCAACACTGTACCCAAATGACATTTTTATTATTTTGTTCACAGAAATGGTGGTATTTATTCACAAATCAGTTTTTTATTTTTTGCGATATAAGCGAAAAAATAGAGGAAATAATAAAAAAAATAAAATATTTTCTACTCTCGGTTTTAAAAGAAATCCAATAAAATCAAATTTTATCATCAATTTAAGCCAAAATAAATTCCGCTACATGTCTTTGGTAAAAAAAAAAAAAATCCTGTTAAGTGTATAATAATTGGTTTGTGTGATCACGGACATATGTGCGCAGATGATCATTGTACAGATGTGCGCAGATGATCATGTACAGATGTGTGCAGATGATCATTGGGACATATGATTTTAGTGTTGCATATGTGGGGGACAGGTGTTTTTTTACTGTGTGGGGACAGTGTTTTGGGGACATTGTGATTCTACACTGTGTGATGACACTGGGCCGGTGTAAAAAGCTGTAAAAAACAGCTCAAACTCACTGATCACCGGCTGGCTGCAGCGATTCCCTCTCCTCTCCTCACTGACAACTTCTGTGTGAGGAGAGGAGAGCCGATTGTCTAGCAACCGGCTCTGTGTTTACATCACATGATGGCTGTGATTGGACACAGTCATCATGTGATCAGGAGGGCCAATCACAGAGCCCTCCTGCCGATCGGAGATGCGCCGTGTCCGGGTGACACGAGCGCATCAGGATCGCGCCGCTGCAAGGGCACGCGCGACCCCCCTCCCTCTGAGGGATGTTCCTGAAGGTCCACTCAGAAGGAGGAAGCTCCCACCCGGCCGTATATGTGCAGTGGCCGGGTGGGAGGTGGTTAAGTGAGTCCAGGCTGAAGCGTGTAGGGCTGGGAAGGCTAATTAGGAGGCTTGCCGGAGTGATCCATCGAGGAGGTCGGGTTACATAAAGGAGGAATCCACATATCTGTTCACCTCATGCGATAAATGAACTCTTATAACTTGGAGATCATTGGGATCTGGTAAGCAGCACATTTAATTATATTTGGAAAAACTGATTGAAAATATTCTTTCATTGGAAGTGGTTCGCTTGATTTTATAGAATGATTTGAACATTGATTGAAATTAAAACACCAGGACACTTTATATGTATATTTGTTTGATTTAAAAAAATATATATATCATTTTATTTTCTTGATGAATTTTTTATTTTTTGATGAATAATATTTTTTTGATGAATAATTTTCTGATGAATTTGGGTTTCATATTATGTCATTGTGTTCGTTTAATCACATGGTGGTCATTTTTGTGTTTGTTCACAATTCTTCACTTTATTGATTCACATGAGACAGCTTTTATATTTTGAGCCCTGCATCTTCACCTCCTCATATTCAAAGAGTAGCAAAAGTGCAGCAGTCTTACCTATATTTGAATAAAATGGAAACAAGTGCAGCGCTAATAAATTCAGCAAATGACAAAGTGAAAAATAAATGTGACAATGTGATTCACTGTTAAACAATATATGACATAAACCATATATCAAAATATAAATTCTGCAAAAACAAGAACTAAAACATAAAGTGCATCAAGTCCAGAATATGTAACTGATCCAATGTGAACAGGGTGCAGTCCAAATAGTAAGTGGCAAATAAGAAAATCTTTCCAAGTGCATCAGTTCCAACGAGTGATAAACACCAATCACCACCAGCAGCACAGAATGCTTACCAGAAAAAGATGACACACTCAAGTATACACTTGCTGGGTCAAAATGAGCTTGATATAGTAATTCCAGGGGTCCCAGATTAATGGATGAAGATCAAACTTTTCCAGCACAATCGTTACCAAATCAGGGCATCAGAGGACAAGGCTAGGTCAAGGCTCATCAACAATGCTTTTGCTCTTCACAGACCAGTCTAAATACCTACATTTAGTGTGAGTTTTTTCTATGCTATTTTTGCTTGTTTTGAATATCACCTTTACATGCCTAGCGATTTAGGTGATTGATTTTGTATAATGTATTGTACCATTCTTCTACTAGGCTGCAGTGCTTTTACTGGATAGTGTCATTGGTTGAACTAGATGGACTTGTGTCTGCTTTTCCACCTGACTAACAATGCAACTACCGGTATGTTTATACCACTTACTTTATTACATTTGTATCCTGTCAACCTTTACTGTGTATGTTGTACCTTTAATAAAGCACAGTTTGTAATGAAACCAAAAAAAAAAAAAAAAAGAAAGCTCATTTGGGCTTTAACAAAGGTGATGTCAAGAGTATATATGAAAGAAACATATTGTAAGGTTTGTTGACTGACAGATTTAACTACTTTAATAGCCTAGACTAAAGTGATGTTTTACCTTGGCATACCGAGAGAGGGGACAGCCTCTGTTGGGCAACACTAAAGCCCCATACACACGGTCGGACTTTTTCATGGATTCTGTCCGATCGGACAAGGTTGTTGAAAAATCAGACCGTGTGTATGCACCATCGGACAGTGTTCGTCGGTTTGTCCGACGGACAAAGTCTTATCTCCTGCTGGAAAGATTTGCCGTCAACACGGTCCGATCACACCAAATCCGATCGTGTGTACGGTTGTCCGACCGGACAAAGTGCTACGCATGCTCAGATCACATTACAAGACCAAAGCTATTGGCTACTAGCCTCTACGTAGTCCCGTCGTAGGCAACAAACGTCACCACGTTCAGAATGATCGGATTTTCCGACAACTTTGTCCGACCGTGTGTACGCAAAACCAACATCGGACAAAGTATGACGGACATGGTCCGACGGACCTGGTCCGCGGATTGTCCGACCGTGTGTATGGGGCTTAAGAATACACTACATTGAGAAGGAAAGAATGTATCTTATAAATATTGCACAAAGGTATCTTTGGGAGGTTAAGCTGTTGGAATAATGTACATTTTTTTAAAGCATTACAAATACCCATTCCTGGGTGTTTCCTTTATGTGACTTAAATGTCTAGGGATATTATGCAGTAGTCAAATATACAGAGGTTATTTGAAGCAGTAGTCAAGTATACAGAGGTTATTCTGTAATTATCCTACAATATCCTACAATAGCGCACTACAAATAAAAGGGGAGCTTACCTTCTAACGATGAATTTATCAAGATGACCCTTCCCATTGGAGAAGTAGTTCTCAGCCCTTTGGGGTGTCCATTTCCGGGTCTGTTCAGCCTACGGAATAGATGTCGGGCCCTAAGTGAAGAGTCTCTCCTGGAGCTCCCAGGATAATCACCATGGGTCATCTCATTGTCATCCACTTCAATAGCATGAGCCATGACGGCGGTATGTGGCAGCAAGTCATAGGGATCCTAGAGCCTGATAAGTGATCTTGATGGAGAAATTAACTTCAGCGCTGTTAAATGTGCAACCTCTTCATGTCATCTCCCACCAAAAGAGGTATATAAAGAGCATACTGAAGGAAAGCATGTCTTCAAAACATTTCCAGAAATTCAGGGGATTCCATTTTGCTTGATGGAACTCAAAAGTCGACTCTTCTTAAACTACAAAAAAAGGCAGTATAAAATTTTAGAATTTCAACACACAAGTATTCTTTTTTTTTCATTTAATTTGTTTTAATTTATATATTTTTTTAAGCTTATAGGTTTAAACTTAGTACAGCAGAAGTATAACTGGGCTTACATATTTAAGTATTAAAGGATTATTCCACAACATTGATGCATACACCTAAGTGGACTTTTCGCATGCACGTTTACAAGCTATCAATATTAATGAAGTACAGACATCAACGGGAATCCTCTCCACCCAGCATTCAACAAACTACTGATTCCAGCTATGGATTTGTGAATGTTAGTAATATATATCCTATTCTAAGACACATAAGTCAGTTTATTAATGTCTGTATCCCCATTGGGGATATTACCCTCACAACCTGTTCTGTTGACCACCCATAGCATCACAGGCAGCAATACAAGCTTGCTAACATTTCCACCACTCTATTTAAAGCAAAAAGGTTCTTAAGCTCAAACCCCAAACATGTTTTAAAAGTTTAATATAAAATCAAAATATTAAAACTGTAAGCACCCTGGAAAAAATATAGAATTTATATTTACCTTTCTGGTAGGTTGAACCATAGGCACCTATTTGGGGGACACTGTTTATAATGAACAACTGCCTTTTAAATCTCTTCTTGCTACTCTAATGCATATATGCAGTGGTAGGGAGGCTGGCACTGCATAACGATCAGCTGTCACACTGTCAATGGGGTCTGAGATTGTGTGTTAAGAGATCACTTACTGTGCACACAATACATACCTTCCAACCATCTCGTATTCGCCGGGACCATCCCGGGATTTGATGTAAGGCCCAGAGTCTGGGCAAATCAAGGCTGAGTGGAGTCAACAAGTTCGAGCACTTGGCTCCAGTGGCTCCGGACTTCTCCGGCGGGGTGCACTAGCATGGACTCCTGTCACTGCCCACTGCGGGGCTCCTGTCATTGCCCACCTGCGGGGCTCCTGTCACTGCCCACCTGCGGGGCTTCTGCCACTGCCCGGCTGCGGGGCTCCTGTCACTGCCCGCAGCTGCGGGGCTCCTGTTACTGCCCCCTGCGGGGTTCCTGTCACTGCCTGCCTGCTGGGCTCCTTTCATGGCATGCGGCTGCGGGGCTCCTGTCACTGCCTGCGGCTGCGGGGCTCCAGTCGCTGCCGCCGGCTGCGGGGCTCCTGTCGCTGCCGCCGGCTGCGGGGCTCCTGTCGCTGCCGCCGGCTGCGGGGCTCCTGTCGCTGCCGCCGGCTGCGGGGCTCCTGTCGCTGCCGCCGACTGCGGGGCTCCTGTCGCTGCCGCCGGCTGCGGGGCTCCTGTCCGCTGTATGTGCCTGTATCCTGTCATTGGCAGCTGTCTGAGGTCTATGAAGTTGGGGATGGGGGGGTGGATTGTGAACTACAACCCCCCAAGATTAGTCTGCCCAGTATAATCCTGGGAATTGTCCTGGGCACAGAACAACCTAGGGGGTTGCACTGGGTGACAGACAAATGGGGGTGGTGGAATTTTACTGGTCAACAGACTTATCCCAGGGGAGGATTGTACTGGGGACAGGCATGATAGCGGGGCATGGTTCAACAAAAGGCTGCCAGTGGCATAGGGGTAAAGGGCTGATTGTGGCACAGTGATATAGTGGTAAGTGTTATTGGTGGCCCAGTGGTATAGAGGTAAGGGAGCTGGGTGACACAATGGTATAGAGGTAAGGGTTTGGGGTAGCTGGTGAGAGGGATTCCTCCATCCACCTAATTTGTGTGGATAGAGGAATCCCCTATTTTTTTCTTGTTCAGCCCAATGGCTCACCAATCTAAGCATATTTTAAGAGTACAGGAAGACTTTTGTTTTATTTAACCACATCCCTTTGACAGTAATAGGGAAGGGGTGGAGGGGGCAAGTAACAAGGGTATAAGAGGATATGTTCTGGAGTCACGCTTTGAGAATGGAGAGAACTTGTATTGGAGGGGGGACTGGATTTGAAATCCCCCACCCCACCTTGTAGCACAAGTCCTCTGCCCTCCAAAAGCACCGCACCCCCCCTCAGTATGTATCTGACCTCTCCAACACAATTCTGCACCCCCCTCAGTATGTATCTGACCCCTCCAGCACAAGTCCACTCCCTTCCCAAAGTGGCCCCCAAGCAAATATCCACCCCCACCCATCCCACATTCTAGCACAAGTCATCTACCCTCCCAAAGCACCTCCCAGCACAAGTCTGCTTCCCTCCCAAAACACCCCCCCCCCCAATACGTATCTGACTCCCCACCCCAAGTCTGCTCACCTCCCAAAAGCACCCAGTACGCATCTGACCCCCCCCCAGCAAAGTATTCTCCCCTCCTAAAGCACCCCCTCCCCATTATATATCTGTCCCCCACTCTACTCCACATTTTAGCACAAGTCCTCTGCCTCCCAAAGCTACCCCCGAGCACATGCCTGGAGCTTGGGTTTGTTTAACCATGCCCATTAAGCCCCTCCCACTGCAAAGTTTGGCCACATCCATTTTTTGCTGCAGTGCACTTTGCACGCTGCAGGATTCTACCTTCCTCAAGTTTCCCTCATTCTCAAGTTTGGAAGTTGGGAGGTATGCTTACTGATAGAATTGTCAACGACAGCTCTCGGCCCTTGTTTGTGATTGGGAATCAGCAGAATGAGCTCTTGATCATATGACCACTGTGAGAGCTATCATGTGATCAATACACTACCTCCTGGGCTTTAAGACTCAGCTAAAGGGTCACCAGGAGGTGGTAGGAAGTTTTGCTTTCTGCTTTTGTTTTCATCCTTTGTTTCCTCTCACCTCCTGTCTACATACATGTACTCCAGCAATAGCTGCATGGCATTGTTTAGTTTGGGTTTCCTGACAAAAGTGCACCATGCCTACATGATGTTTATTAAAATGGCCACTTGAAATCTCCATTGGAAGCTTGGGTGACAATGCAGGTACTGAAGGTTGTCACCCTATGCAGGAAGTACCTTAATATACACAGGAGCACCAGGTATTTATTTAACCACTTCAAGACCAGACTCTTTCATCCTCTTCCAGTACAGCACATTTAGTTTTCAGCACTGTCACATTTTGAATGACAATTACTCAGTCATGCAACACTGTACGCAAATACAGTTTTTTTTTTACGGTTTGATTTATTTTTTTACATTTTTTGCTACATAAAGAAAAAAAAGACTATTTTGAAAAAAAAAATGTATTCATACCCCTTGAAAATGTATTCTCCACAATTTTGTCATGTTACAACCAAAAACTTGAAATTTTCCACATTTTGGCATGTTACAACCAAAAACGTAAATGTTTTATTGGGATTTTATGTGATAGACCAACACAAAGTGGCACATAATTGTGAAGTGGAAGGAAAATGATAAATGGTTTTCAAATTTTTTTTTACAAATAAATATGTGAAAAGTGTGGCGTGCATTTGTATTCAGCCCCCTTTACTCTGATACCCCTAACTAAAATCTAGTGGAACCAATTGCCTTCAGAAGTCACCTAATTAGTAAATAGAGTCCACCTGTGTGTAATTTAATCTCAGTATAAATATCGCTGTTCCATGAATTGTTCTATGAAGCCCTCAGAGTTTTGTCAGAGAACCTTAGTGAACAAACAGCCTCACGAAGGCCAAGGAACACACCAGACAGGTCAGGGATAAAGTTGTGGAGAAGTTTAAAGCAGGGTTAGGTTATAAAAAAAATATCCTTAGCTTTGAACATCTCACAGAGCACTGTTCAATCCATCACCCGAAAATGGAAAGAGTATGGCACAACTGCAAACCTACCAAGACATGGCCGTCCACCTAAACTGACAGGCCAAGCAAGGAGAGCATTAATCAGAGAAGCAGCCAAAAGACCCATGGTAACTCTGGAGGAGCTGCAGAGATCCACAGCTCAGGTGGGAGAATCTGTCCACAGGAAAACTATTAGTTAGTTGTGCACTCCACAAATCTAGCCTTTATGGAAGAGTGGTAAGAAGAAAGCCATTGTTGAAAGAAAGCCATAAGAAGTCCTGTTTGCAGTTTGCGAGAAGCCACATGGAAGACACAGCAAACATGTGGAAGAAGGTGCTCTGGTCAGATAAGACCAAAAGGGAACTTTTTGGTCTAAAAGCAAAACGCTATGTGTGACAGAAAACGAACACTGCACATCACCCTGAACACACCATCCCCACCGTGAAACATGGTGGTGGCAGCATCATGTTGTGGGGATGCTTCTCTTCAGCAAGGACAGTGAAGCTGGTCAGAGTTGATGGGAAGATGGATGGAGCCAAATACAGGGCAATCTTAGAAGTAAACCTGTTAACCTGTTAGAGTCTGCAAAAGACTTGAGACTGGGGTGGACATTCACCTTCCAGAAGGACAAAACACTAAACAAACAACCAGATCTACAATGGAATGGTTTAGATCAAAGCATATTCATGTGTTAGAATGGCCCAGTCAAAGTCCAGACCTAAATCCAATTGAGAATCTGTGGCAAGACTTGAAAATTGCTGTTCACAGATGCTCTCCATCCAATCTGACAGAGCTTGAGCTATTTTGCAAAGAAGAATGGGCAAAAATGTCACTCTCTAGATGTGCAAAGCTGGTAGAGACATCCCCAAAAAGACTTGCAGCTGTAATTGCAGTGAAAGGTGGTTCTACAAAGTATTGACTCAGGGGTGCTGAATACAAAGGCACCTCACACTTCATTCACATATTTATTTGTAAAAAATTTGTGAAAACCATTTATCATTTTCCTTCCACTTCACAATTATGTGCCACTTTGTGTTGGTCTATCAACATAAAATCCCAATAAAATACATTTATGTTTTTGGTTGTAACATGACAAAATGTGGAAAATTTCAAGGGGTATGAATACTTTTTCAAGGCATGGTGAGTCTTTTGATGACTTCATCTTTTTGCTACAGGTTTTTGTAAAATGTGGAAAGAAAATAAAGATTACACAAAGTTGTCAATTTAATAGGATATGTTTCACACATAGCATGGGCATACTTGGAATTTCACCCCGAAACACATTCTGTTACTCCTCCTGAGTATAACGATACCACATATGTGAGACTTTTGCAATGTTTGGACTGATTATGCAAGTCCCTTACAGATTTATCACACAAATCAACCAACACTGTATAGAAAGCAATGCACTGTAATGATCGCCTCTGTACAAGTGGTGAGGGAATATACTGTAGCTTAGCATAGCATAACCTATAGCAGTCCCCGTTGTTATAAGCCAGGCATTCCTAGCCTACTGGTACATGGCTGTCCCCAGAAATGCCATGTTAACGGCATTATATGAGGCTGAAAAAAGGAAGAAAAAAAGAGTTCCTGGGGTTTCAGGAATGCAGTTGACTGACATGCAGATATATCAGTTCAGGTGGTAGGCAGCGGCATGGTCAGCAAACAGGCAAATCACATGGGGCACAGATGCATATGACCCATGTGAAGGAAGCCTTATGGTGACACGGACTGGTGTGGCAGTGATCAGGGACACTGTGATTGGTGCAGTGGTGATTACACACACACATATATATATATATATATATATATATATATATATATATATATAATATATATATATATTCCAATGAAACAAAGCAGGGCAACACTTACCCAGTATACAGTGGTTGGTGCACAGCAGAAAACAGAGTAAGTCTAAATATATAGCATAAAATGGCAGTCCAATCTATAGCAGGTGCTACAGATTAGACTACCATTTTTGCTCTCTTTCTTCCTCTCGCTCTATACTTGATCTCTCTGTATATATATAAAAAATTTTTTACATACGGTCACCAAAGCAGTGTAGTATCACCATAGTGACATGGTGACAGCTGTAAGCAATCAATTCTCTAACACCGTTTAAAGATCGCATTCATGCAGTCTTTCTTTACTACTGTGATCGCTGTGATTGGTCATAGCGATTACATGGTACAATTTCATTGGCTCTGTACCCTGTGATTGCTTTGACCAATCACAATAATCACAGTAGTGAACAAAGACTGCATGAATGCTGCCTGTGTTTACTACTACTACTACTACTACTGTGATAGCATTGATTGGTCATCACGATTACATGATACAGGGCCATTGAAACTGGCCTGTACACCAATATGTGATCCACAGTGTCCAAGGCACACAGCGGTCACAGATCTTGTCAATGGACACGAGAGAGCATGCGCGAGTGGCCGATGCAATAAGACGCACGGGTACATCTACCTGCACTGGCTCTGCTCCTGTCCAGCTGTTTATGTGCATGGGCTGGATGGAAATCGGTTAGTGAAAATTGTAAATTTAGAGTTATAGTTTTGAAATTATGTTAAAATAATAAAGCTTATATGGGGTTTTAGTGATTGGGTATACATATAGATAGCATAAGGATTTTCTTTTACATTCAATCTTTGACTTTAACATACTGTAAACACTGCAAACTACCTTAGTGTGCAACTCTGCAAGAATAGCCTAGTCACATGTAGGAGAGGTGCTTCTGGAAGATATACCTGAACACATTGATTATTAATGAGACACTATGCCTTGCCGTACCTGGGCTGTAAGCAGAGCTGATCAACAGCTGTGTTTTTGGTTCTAAAATGTGCATTACAACCCACACTCTTAGATATCAGCTTGACCCTGACTTCTAGCCTAACCGGGTACATGAATAATACAGAAAATAATTTTAATTAAATGTAGTTAAATAAATTCTGTAAACAGTAATTATTAAAGAGGAAGTAAACCCTGATGGGTTTATTTCCTCTTTGTTTCCCTGCAAAGGTAAAGCATAATGGGCTACTATGTATCGCATAGTAGTCCACTATGTGTCACTTACCTGACACAGGAGCCAGCGGAGTCACCGATGTCCCCTTGTGTACGGAGCCTCCATCTTCTTGGTGGGTCTCGCAGCTCCGGCTCTGTCATTCGACGGCGCTGCGATGACGCCACTTGCGGCATATCGCCGTTGAGAGCGGCGTAGACACAGTAGACAGTGGTGCCTGTCTTTTGGCAAATATCTCCTAAACCGTGTAAGTTTAGGAGATATTTCTTGGACCTACAGGTAAGCCTTAATCTAGGCTTACCTGTAGGTCAAAGTGGTTTGTAAGGGTTTACAACCACTTTAAGGTAGAAGTTAAGGCAAAACTTTTTATATTTTGCATAGAGCAGAAGAAGGGATATAACCCCTGTCAGTTTTTTTTGCCGTGTCCCAATGGGGAGATTTCCCTTCACTTCCTGTCCCATAGCCCAAAGAGGAAGTGAGATAATCCCTCCAAAGTAAGGGAATCCCTAGTTGCCACCGGGGTCACCAGAACTAGTATTCCCATCAAAAGATTCCCCCTCCATTCCTGTTCTGGTAACACCCGAAAATTTTGAATTTTCTCTCTCTTTCGGTGATATTGGTAAGCTGGACAAATCGAGAGGGTGGACCTCCCTAACGAGGACACAGGCAGCAGTAAAAAAAAAACAGCTGTTCTAATCTCACTCAATCTAAAATGAAATATGTAATTATATTTTACTACCTTCCCGCCCAGCCTATAGCAGAATGATGCCCAGGCGATGGCTTTACCACTCTGACTGGATGTCATATGACGTCCTTTAGAAAAGGCCACTCGTGCCCGGCCCCGGGGGTGCACAGCGTGGCAATCAGTGGGGCGGTGTGTCCCTCGGACACACCGCATCTCCGATCACAGTAAAGAGCCAATACTGTAGGCTCCTTACCATGTAATCAGCTGTGTCCAATCACAGCTCATCACAGTGTAAATAGGAAATGCTGGTTATCGGCATTCCTCTTCTCACGCTGACAGCGTTTGAGGAGAGTAGAGCCAATAAGCAGCTTTTCTCAGTGGGGACATCTGCACTGATCAGTGCCCGTCAGTGATGTAAATTAGTACCCATCAGTGCTGCCTTTCAGTGCACATCAGTGTCCCCTTAGTGGGGTGAAAGACCAGTAAATTGCAATAATAGTGATCTCCCTTGCTTGCGTGGTTTGTCCTCTGCATTCGGTTATCTTCGCACACTACAAAGATAGGGGATAGTTGTCAACTAGCATTCGTTTATAAATGGCCCAGTAAATCCCCTGGCCCATGAATATCTTACTAGTTAATGGTGTGCAAATATAATAGACCGGGAATAAGGTTTGCGTGAAATTGCACGCAAGTACATACAAAAAATGGCTGAAAAAAAGATGCACAATCGGAGTACATCGTTTGCACAGGCCTTGGTTTGGTATAACATTTGTCATTTATACTGCAATCATTTGCTAGAGTTTAACAGTTGGTCTTAGAAAAAGTATTCATTACCCCTTGACATTTTCCACATTTTGTGAGGTTACAACCAATAACGTAAATGGATTTTTATTGGAATTATATATTTTAGGTGATAGGCCAAACTTAATTGTGAGAGTGGAAGAAATATAATGTATAATGGTTTTCATATTTTATTTTACATTTAAATATCTGAATAAGTGTGGTGTGCATTTGTAATCAGCCCCCTTTACTCTGATACCCCTATACTAAAAATCTAGTGGAAACCCATTGCCTTCAAAAGTCACCTTAATTGGTAAAAACCGCGTTCCACCTAATTTATTCTATGTATTAAATAAGCTTTTCTTGTAGCCCTCATATGTTTTGTTAGAGAACCTTCGTGAACAAACAAGCATCATGAAGGCCAAGGACCACACCAGACAGGTCAGGATAAAGTTGTGGTAGAAGTTAATAGCAGATGGTTATGTTTGTAAAAAAATATCCCAAGCTTTGAACCATCTCACGGAGCAACTGTTCAAACCATCATCCGAAAATGGAGCCGATTAATGGCACAACTGCAAATATACCCAAGTCGTGGCCGTCCACCTAAACTGACAGGCCCGGCAAGGAGGGCATTTATCAGAGAAGTAGCCAAGAGGATCCATGGTAACCCGGGAGGAGCTGCTGAGGATCCACAGCTCAGGGGGGAGATTCTGTCCACAGGACAACTATTTGTCGTGCACTCACACAAATCTGACGCAAAAAAAGTAAAGGCGCACGTGACCGATAAAAGATGTATCCTACAGGGTTAAGATGGTATATGTATAATCGTTTATACGATGGACATCGACTTACCCAAGGAAAATTATATGCATAAATGTTCAGTAAAAGTCCATGGAAAGTTCCAAGGAGGATAAAGGGGAAGCAACACGGGCTGCGTCAAATGGGAACAGGAAAACCATGTTCCAATAACACTGAAAAAACACAATGTGTGCTTGGATAAAGGAGGCGCGGCTGTGCTGTGTCAATCCGCATCATGCATGCCACCATCCTCACCTCTCAACCAACCTGCGCTCCAAGCCTCGCTTTG
>JAQSEC010003137.1:0-14551 GCA_028564925.1 Lithobates sylvaticus
CATACCCAATGGAGAAGGCCTTGGACCAAACTGTCTATGGATTTTATTGTGGAGTTACCCAACTCCCAGGGCAACACAGTTATCCTTGTGATATTTCTGAGAATCGGTCAACCACCATATTGCATTCCACTTAAGAAGTTGCCCACATCCAAAGAACTGGCATCCATTTTGCTCAGGAGATCTTTCGATTACATGGGCTACCCAAGGTTAACGTCTTGGACAGGGGTTTCTCGGACAGGGGTAGCCAGTTTGTATCCAGGTTTTGGCAAGCCTTTAGTGCACAGTTGGGAATTTAGCTTTTCTTCTCTTCTGCGTATCTCCCACAGTCCAATGGGGCTGCAGAACAAGCTAACCAGTCCATGGAGCAGTTTCTACCTTTCTCTATTTCTGACCACCATAACAGGTCAGACCTCTTACCGTGGGCGGAGCTTGCTCACAATAGTGCCGTTAATACCGCTTCCCGATTGTCTCAGTTTATGGCGAATTATGGGTTTCAACTATCCATGTTGCCTGAGTCATTTGTTCCTCAGAGCATTCCTGCATTAGAGAAGCATCTCCGTGGTCTTCGTTCCACTTGGGTACAGGTCCAAGAGTCCTTGCGACGTGCCAATGAGAGGTACAGACTCCATGCTGACCGCAGATGTCTACCTGCTCCTTCCTACCAAGTTGGGGAGAGGGTCTGGCTGTCATCTTGCAACCTCCGACTCAGTTTTCCCTCACTAAAATTGGCACCATGGTTTATTGGGCCTTTCCGTATTTCCCCACAGGATTAACCCAGTGGCTTACACTTTAGACCAGGGGTAGGCAACCTCGGCACTGCAGCTGTGGTGAAACTACAAGTCCCATGAGAGATTGCCAAACCCTGACAATCACAGGCATAACTCCTAGAGGCAGAAGTATGATGGGATTTGTAGTTTCACCACAGCTGGAGGGCCGAGGTTGCCTACTCCCTGCTTTAGACCTTCCTTCTAATATGCGTATCTCTAATGTATTCCATGTCTTTATTAAAACCTTTGGTATGCAACCGCTTAACCACCCTGCTGGCTATTTAAGCTGCTTGCATCAGATCTCCTGTGCCTTTGCCTTGGTCAACATATCCGGATACTCCTCTGCTGCGTTTTCCTGTTAAAGACTTTTGCCTGGCTGAGTTCCCTTCTGGTTCCTGATCCTGTTTGCTGCCTCTGACCTCGCTGATCGCTGGATTCCTGTTTTACTGTCTTGTTCTGACTACCTGCTCTGGTTACTGAAGAGCTACGATTTGACTACGTTTGCACCGTTTTATTAAAGTGTGCTTTTTACTGCACATCTGTCTCAGTCAGATTCATAGTTCCTGACAGTTACCAATAAGTCAAGCAGTGATGTCAGCACAGCCCAGAGTAAGTTATGGGAAGGAGTGATGTACGAGCAAGGGTTTTGTATTACCACAGCTATGCAGGAGGTGGAAGAGGAGGTAGACCGCTCTGGTTGTCACACTGCACCCTTTTTCTGGGTATATGTGCGCAAATTCATTGTTTTTTTTTGACCCGGTCGGGAGCTCCGTGACCACGACCGCGGGACCAGCGGACCACAGAGCTGAAAAACGGGGAGAGGTCTGTGTAAAAAACACACACACACACACACACACACACACACACACACACACACACTAGTACTCTTTCACTGCCAGTGTCATTTATACAGCAATCAATGCATTTAAATAGCATTGATTGCTGTATAAAATGACAATGGTCTCAAAAAATGTGTCAAAAATGTCCGATGTGTCCGTCATAATGCCGCAGTCACAATAAAAATCGCTGACCGCCGCCATTACTAGTAAAAAAATAAATATTAATAAAAATGCTATAAAACTATCCCCTATTTTGTAAACGCCATAACTTTTGCGCAAACCAATCAATAGCGATTTTTTTTACCAAAAATATGAAGAATACGTATTGGCCTAAACTATGGAAAAAAAAAAATTTTTTTATATATTTTCTGAGGATATTTATCATAGCAAAAAGTAAAAAATATTGAATTTTTTTCAAAATTGTCGTTCTATTTTTGATTATAGCGCAAAAAATAAAAACTGCAGGGGCGATCAAATACCACCAAAAGAAAGCTCTATGCGTGAGGAAAAAAAGGACGCCAATTGTGTTTGGGAGCCACGTTGTACGACCGCGCAATTGTCAGTTAAAGAGACGCAGCGACGAATCGCAAAAAGGGGCCTGGTCCTTTGGCTGCAAATTGGTCCGGGGCTGAAGTGGTTAAGTTTTGTGTGTTAAAAAAATATTTAGCTCTAGACCGTTTTTTCCCCCCTAGATTTATCAGGTAGCAAAACATTTCACCTGCTCCCTCTTCGCCATTCTGCACTTCGCCTTCTTGAACAGCTGGCTTCTCCTTTAGGTCATCATCTGCAGATTCATCAGACTCTCTACGTTTATCCACTGTTTCAATTACAAAAAAGGAACATGTTAAACAGAAAATGTAACCTACAATGACAGCCATTACCCTCTTCATTCTATAGTATACCAAACAAGCAGAGAAACAAACAACCACCGCTCCAAGACTCTCCTACCCAAGCGAATGCTCCTGCTCCTGTGTGGGAGCCCCAGGTGCTGGCTAATAGCACAATGATTAGAAATCAAAAAAGGAAGAACTCCGGACAGCCGCACACCGAGAAAATAAAATCCAAAAAGTTTATTTAAAAGCAAAAAACACTGCAATCCATACACGGCAAAAAAGGGGGGTACAGAGCTGACGCGTTTCGCACCACAACTAGTGCTTACTCATATGAGTAAGCACTAGTTGTGGTGCGAAACGCGTCAGCTCTGTACCCCCCTTTTTTGCCGTGTATGGATTGCAGTGTTTTTTGCTTTTAAATAAACATTTTGGATTTTATTTTCTCGGTGTGCGGCTGTCCGGAGTTCTTCCTTTTTTGATACCAAACAAGCACAAACAGTATTTCCCCATTTCTACATGTAAATGAAAGAAACCTGTATCCAGTCAATTTATGAGCTTTTCAGATCACAATGATCTCAGGTTGGCATAGAAAGGAATAGATTTTGATCTTATCAGATCACATGCCATTGGTTAAGATTTCCTCTAAATCTGATGGGAAGAATAATGCTGGTCATACACTAACAAAAAAATAAATAAAAAAACTAAATAAAAAAATCGGTCATTAGACCATTCGTTCGATTTTTCCGCCAGTTAATGGACACAAAATCCATAATCGTTTGGACGTTTGAGCCGAACGAACGATAAATTTAAAGGTTAATGTGTTTACCGTCCGACCTGTCTGCACTAGGTATATGTAAAAAAACGAACATAAATGTATTTATTTATGTTCACTGAACGATTTATCGGCCATTACATGATGGCACCATCGTTTGCGCTCGCGGCTGAACGTTCGGACGATTTTTCGTATAGTGTATGGCCAGCATTAGTCTAAAAGTCTAAGTCTTAAAATGTTTTTCTGCCCAGATTTCTATACATCTTCCTTCACACCAAGTCCATCTTGAATTGAAATGTGTGGAAGAGATATGCAGCAAGTAACATCCTATTGGTGAGCGTACATCATATCCATGATCCATCCTTGTTTTGGAGTTTGATGAGCTGGTGGCTATATGTGGTCTGAAAATTGGATTCTCTGTGATCGATCTGCAGTATTTGGAGTGCGACACCCTGATCCCCTGCGATTTCTGCCTATTTATCATTACTTTCTGGTAAGCAGATTGGGATTCACTTGGATGTGGTGTGCTTTTTCATACACACTGAAACTGGTGAAGGATCCTTCATATTCCCTCTCTCTTCATTGACAGAACTGTTATACGACTATCGTCAATTTGAAGCACTGCATTTTGGACTATTTATATTTATTGTTTGATGGTCAAACTGTGCTGGCTGCTCTTTTTCAATTATTTTAGTTAGCGCAGATACCCACCCACCTTTATCACTATCTTAAATTGAGGTTGTTTAAATCCTTAAAATTCTCTCATCTTCTCCTTTATTTGAGCTTCAAAAGACACCTAGGCTCTCCTTCACTACTCTCCACAACCCAATTTCTGAGTGTGGTTTTTCCAGGGCTGATCTACAATTCTATCACTGAGCTTCACAATTAATTTACATGAAGTCTTCATGATCTGATGAGATCCATTCATTCACCTCTGGTAGGCATCAGAAGGAATCTGTGAATGATCTCAGATAATAATCTTGGGTAGGAATAACAAGGAACATACACCAATCAGCCATAACTTTATGACACGTTAAGTGAACAACATTGATTATCTTGTTACAATGGCATCTGAAAGTTGGTGGCGGGATGAATTAGGCAGTAAGTAAACATGTTGCCCCTAAAGTTTATGTATTGAAAGCAGAAAAAAAATAAAAAAGGACCAGACCAATTAGGGTGTGTGCCCATACTGACCCGTGTCCCCTGCCAAAAGCACCTAAAATGGGTCAGAAAGCATTAGAACTTGACCATGGAGCAATGGAGTAGGCCTGATCTGAAGAGTCATGTGGATGGCTGGGCGCATGTACCTCACTTACCTGAGGAAGGGATAGCACCAGGAAGCAGTAAGGGAAGAAGGCAAGCCAGCAGAGGCAGTGTGATGCTTTGGGCAATGTTCTGCTTGGAAACCTTGAATCCTGCCATTTATGTGACTGTTACTTTGACTTGTACCACCTACCTAAAACATTGCTGGTGACAATGTACAGCCCTTGATGGAAATGGAATTCCCCAATGGCAGCAGCCTCTTGGTGGGCTAATACGCCCTGCCATGCTGTAAAAAGGGTTCAGGAATGGTTTGAGGCAGGGCTCGACGAACCCCAGGCACCAGGTCACAATTGCAGCTAGAAATTGCACTCTGGTGCCTGGGCTTTTGCCAGCCTATTTACTGTTCTGCACCTGCTGAGCGCTCTCACTCCTGGCTTCCTGAGCGGACAGTTCTCCTACAGCTTCCTTTGGTTGGTGGCAGTGGGTGGGTGTGGCGTCAGGGGCACATGACCAGTATTGTAGCCCTGTTCAGTCAGACTCAATGAAGGGCCGCATGTTGCATCACTGAGCTGGAATTGAAGCTTAGTTGGTCGGTGGCAGTGAAGAGGAAGGGGGGAGCTTTCATGGACCGGGCTGCCTATTGAATGTGTAGGTGCTACATTGCTGCAGCACAATTCCTTTACCTATGAGCTCAGCTGATGTTTTGGGGCATGTCTTTTTGCTGGATTGAAAAGGTCTCTTTGCTGGATGAGGATTTCTCTTATTCATGCTGAATATATGGGGCTGTCAAATTCCTTTTGCCCAAAGTCCAGGACATGCAGTTCTAGGCACCTGGCTCCTAACTTTTTTAGCTGGCTTCTAGATTCAAAGCAAATTTGTCAAGCTCTGGTTTGAGGAACACAAGTTTGAGGTGTTGACTTGGCCTCCAAATTCTACAGATCCCAATCCATAGAGTATCTGTGGGATGTGCTGGAAAATAGGTTTGATCCACGGAGTGCCCACCTCACAACTTACACGAATAAGGGATCTGGAACTGATGGCTTGGTGCAACAGCATACCATCAGAGATCTAGTGGTGTCTATGCCTCGATGGGTCAGGGCTGTTTTGGCGGCAAATGGGGGACCTACTCAGTTTTCGGTGGGTGGTCATGAAGTTATGGCTGATCGGTGTATTTGGATCTTATCGGGCCATAATGATCTCAGGTAAGCCACACAAGGAATATACTTAGATTTCATCAGATCACAGATCAGTGGGTAAGATTTCTTCTAAATCATAGGAAAATAAATCTATTTAACATTTTTTTCTGCCTAGCTTAATGTATCTTCCTTAACACCCCAGGCTATCTACCATTGAAGTTGTTTAAAGGAGAAGTCCAGCCTGAGCTTTTTAGGCTGGGCTTCTTCTCTGGGTCACAGTAGTGCAATTCATTTTGCACTCCTGTGACCTGTTTTCAGCAGAGAGCGGTCTGAAGTCACACTCCAATGAGCGTGGAGAAGCAGAGAGGAGAGACGCTGACTGACAGTCAGCAGCTCTCCTCTCTGGGATCTGTGAAAACCGAGCCATCAGCGATGTTTGTGGCTTGGTTCTCAGAGACGGCGTGGGACAGCTACAGCATCGGTCTGATGCTGCATCCACATAGGAAAGTATGAATCAAAAATAAAAACCATACTTCTCTTTTAAATCCTTAAAGCAGTGGTTGTCAACTCATCAGCTAAAGGGGACCAAAAATGCAGCCCCTGACATCAAAGAGCGGCACAGAACGTTCAATATATGTAATGCTTGAAAGTACTGGCAGAAAACCGCAGACCTAATAATGGTCAGAGGGTGTGGAAATGCTACATATTTGGCTGGGGGATATGCTATAGAAGACAATGCGAAACTGAGAACCTATTACATGAGATTAGTATCAATGTTCCCACTGCAGACTTCTGAGGGCCACACATTATATACCAAAGGGCCGCAGATTGAGCACCAGGGCCTTCAATTCTGATATTCCCCTTTATCTGAGCTGGAAGACCCCTAGGCTCACCTTAGCCATTCTCCACATTTAAAGAGAAGGTCCCTTAAAGTGCACCTGTCCTCTACACACAAGTATTTCATATTGTTGGAGGAAACAAAAAAATTAAAATCCAGTCCTTCAATGAGAGAGTGGTCTCTCCATTGCTGATCTACAACTCTATATTGGGCTTTACAATAATACACATGAATGAACAGATGGATGGATAACATTCATGGGTGCTCAACCTGTACACTACATGTCCCATCATGGCTTTGGGAGTCATGCTTGTAACTGTCAGTCTTGCAATGCCTCATGGGAGAAGTCAGCCTTCATTTATGTGCATACAGTAGGCTGACAGCCGATAGGCTGCTCTAGGTGACACCCCCCAGTGCTGCATGTCCATCATTACTGGGTCCCCCTGGAGGTCCGTTTCAGATTTGCCTAGCTGTGTCCTGCATTGTAATGTGGAACTACAATTTCCAGCATGTCCAGGAGAGTTACCCGCTGCCTGTCATCACACCTAGCAGCACAGGGAATGCTGGGACTTCTAGTTCTACACTATCTCTAAAGCCACACACTGCACCAGCCAAGTCCCAGACATCCTTTAGCACAGCCCGCTCAAATTTACTTGTCTCCCCCTTCACGGCCGTCCGGCCTTCCAGCCTCCCTTCCTCCACCTACCTTCCATGTCTTGCACCTCTCCCCCTCCATACGCCATTGTATTGCTGCTCTCCTAGTTCCGGAAACCTCCGCCTCCACCAATCATAAGCCGCCGCACAACAGCCAATAGAAGAAACTGCTGGGGAGGTCTTGTACGCATGTGCGAGCGCAGTGCATGCCGGGAATTGTAGTGTTCTAATGACAAAGTGAGCGGATACGATTGTATAGACACCCTCTGGGCTCCGCACTATGGGGAAGACGGACGGATTCCTCTACATTGGAGTCCAGTAAGTGTGGCTGGGAAGGATTTTCACCACACCCGGTGGAATGTCGGAATGTGTAACGGAATTGACATTTAGTCGTCGCCATCTTACTACACCTCGCACTCCTATACAGTAAGGATACATTGAGAAGGGGGGGAGCGGACATCTTGTTACACCCACCGGAGTTTTGTATTTACAATTATTTTTAACAGTAAAGTGAGTATATATAGGGAAATACAGTACTTCGAACTCTGTCTGAATGTTTAGATGTTTAATTTTAAAAGCAGCTTACTTCTGTCAGATTAGCAAACCTATGAGATCAGCAGGCTTGCCGCTGCTTTTAAAATGCAACATCTTACCAGTCAGACGGAGTTCTGACTACTGTATTTCACTATATAAACTCACTGTACTTGAAAAATAAGTGTAAAATGCAAAACTCCGGTGGGTGTAACATGTCCGCTTTTCCCTTCTCACTGTGGAGGAATGTAGGGTGTAGCAAGATGGCGTCGACGGAACGTCACTTCCGTTACACAATCTGACGGGTCGCCGAATCTGACGAAACACGGGCAGTGGGCTGGGTCTCCTACAATGAAGGGCTGGCCTCTGTAAACAAATGTCGTGCTCGCGTCCCTAGCAACCACTGGCCCGCTCTTTTCTGCTACCATGGGGGGCGTGTCTCTCCGCCTGGCAACATTTTCCACTCACTGATTGGCCGAAGGACCCACCGGTCATCTGACAGCCACACCTGATTGGGCGGCACGTTCAAACCTGGCAGTTCCGCCTTTTCCGCCACACAGCGCGCTGCCTGTCTGTGGGAAGGATGACATAAGAGGTGTGAGTAATGAGGTGTGCGGGCTGCTTGGTGTGCGGAGGGTGTGCAGTACCTGTCACTTGTACCTGGGGGTGTTCTGTAGTCCGCCGTAGGGGAGGTCGGCCCACCCAGCTGGCCTTGTTTACATCGCACAGTGCCCTGTGGTGGGGGAGCTCTTTGTGTGAGATCATACAGGAGGATCGCAACTTCTGGCTGATGGACAACCATTGTGATGAGCTCTGATAGTTGTCAGCTCTGCACACACACTAGAGATGTGGCTCTGGAAATAGTCAGTGACATAAATCCACGACACAATACATTCTCTAGTTTGTCATTTCTCTGTATTCCCAGTAGTTGGTGTCTGTAGACACTCCTCCCTACTTTATTGTCTGCCACAGTAGTGGATGGTGTGTTCCTTCAAGGGGGTGTTGTGTGTTCCACTGCAAAGAAGATCGAACTTCTGTTCTCATAATACCAGTGTCTAGTTGTTGTTTCTGGGGAAAATATGACAGTTGTTTTAAGGCCAAATATATGTTTGAAACTGCAGTTGCGAGATAGATCGAGCTATATATATATATATATATATATATATATCTCCTGCAAGGCAATGTCATAATGTAATGCGCTAGTATGCATCACATACTAGCACATTATGAGCACCTTGCCTTAGAATGCGGGCTGTCAGAATGTTTACCCCGCTCGCCCCCCTCCTCCCTTTCTCCTGTCATCAGAGAAGAGAGAGCGGCTCTCTCACCCATTTGCATCATCTGCAAATAATGCAAGATTTCGGCAGTAGGTGTTTTGTAGGGGTGCAACGGATCAAAAAACTCACGGATCGGATCGATCCTCGGATCAGGAGTCACGGATCGGATCATTTTTCGGATCAGCAAATAATAATTGAATTTGCAAAAACCTGTAAAAATTCCGCCACCATATAGTCCCCACTGTAATATCCACGTCATCTTCCCCACTGTAATATCCACGTCATCTTCCCCACCGTAATATCCACGTCATCTCCCCCACTGTAATATCCAAGTCATCTCCCCCACTGTAATATCCAAGTCATCTCCCCCACCGTAATATCCACGTCATCTCCCCACTGTAATATCCACGTCATCTCCCCCACTGTAATATCCACGTCATCTCCCCCACTGTAATATCCACGTCATCTCCCCCACTGTAATATCCACGTCATCTCCCCCACTGTAATATCCACGTCATCTCCCCCACCGTAATATCCACGTCATCTCCCCCACCGTAATATCCATGTCATCTCCCCCACTGTAATATCCACGTCATCTCCCCCACTGTAATATTGTCTGGGTATCGCAGACTATTGGCTGGGTATCGCAGACTATTGGCTGGGTATCGCAGACTATTGGCTGGGTATCGCAGAGTATTGGCTGGGTATCGCAGAGTATTGGCTGGGTAATGCAGAGTATCGCAGAGTATTGGCTGGGTAATGCAGAGTAAATGCAGGTTAATGCAGAGTAAATGCAGGGTAATGCAGGATATTGGCTGGGTAATGCAGGGTATGTTTACAAGTGATCGCTCCGTCATTTGACGGAGCGATCACATTGTAAACAGTGGCCGTGTGTACCAAGATGGCCGCCGCTCCGGAGCTAGGCCGAAGCCGCGGCCTTTCCTAAGGCCGCCGGGTGTACAAAGATGGCCGCCGCTGCTCCGGAGCTAGGCCGAAGCCGCGGCCTTTCCCAAGGCCGCGGAGCGCGGGGTGTGCCGATCCGAACGGGGTGGCCCGTTCGGATCACGGATCGGCGACGATCCGTTGCACCCCTAGTGTTTTGCAAGGACTCCTGGAATACATGACGCCGCTATCCCAGGAACGCTTACAAATCACCTAGTGACGTAATCGCTTAGGCGAATAGGGGCAGAGGTCAAGAAGAAATAAAATAAAAAAAGCTATTTCTAAGCAAAAGCTGGATGTGCAGACTATAACATTTTTGTCGTACATGAACACAACGTCCAATTTTAGTTTAACTAGTACAGTTTTCAAAAGAAAAAAAATCGTAAGCGCAAGACTACGCATGCTCAGAAGCGAAAGAATACAACTATTCAACACATTACGTCACTTCTGAAGTTGTATTCTGTTGTATGAGAATTTTCGTATTGTGAGTAACCTCTTCACTTTCAACATGAGACTAGCATGCAATAAAAAACGGACAAACATTTGTCTGAAAATCTGATCGTGTGTACGAGGCTTTAGAGCCAGCGGGGGTGAGATGCAGCAGTAGTCCAATTCTGCATCTACCTAGGTAGGTATTGATTTCTTTAAAAAAAAAAAAAAACCCTACACTTCTTTTTTTAAAGTGGAACTTTACCTATAACATCGTGATAAACAAAATAATGTTCTTTAGCAAAGAGCAAGAAACATACATTCCATGTTAATAATGATGCTACCATAATTAGTGTTTGCTGTAAATTGCCACCAGAATTGTTCCTGTATCTTCTTGCTGGAGGCTGCCATTTTGCTGAAGCCCAGAACCCCTGAACAGCAGTAAATCCTAAAGCAGAACTAAACACATCGATTTAACGGTTTGAAAAAACAGTTACGTTCCTAGAATGCTGAGATTGCCAACTGTCACATTTGCTTGTGTCCTCAACCAAACTGTCAAACCATCAAATTATTGGTGTCATAACTGATCACATGTGCAGCACTATGGCAGTTGCAGATCAAACAGAAGCATTTTCCTTGGCAGTAAGTGTAAAGGATTGGAGGGTTTAATTCTGTTTGAAGGCGGTCAGCAGATCGACCTCTACAAACTCAGCAGTGCCTAAAAATAGTATTGGTGGATTTTAAACAGTATTGTTAAAGCGGAACCTTACCCATAACAACTTGATAAAAAATAATGTTCTTTAGCAAGGAACATACATTCCACATTAATAATGATGCTACCAAAGTGTGTGCTGTAAATTGCCTCCAGCATTGCTCCTGTTTCTTTTTGTTGGAGACTGCCATTTTGCCCAGAGTGCCTGAACAGCTGTGAGGCTGGGTTCACATATATGCAGGCTTCCCTGGCTGCAAAGACTAGGAGGGTTTAATTCCACTTTAGGCTCCATTCACACTAATGCGTTTTTTGATGCATTTTGCAGAAATGCAGGGAAATTTTTTAACATGGGTTCCTATGGAACATGTTCACATCAATGCATTTTTGTGCCTCTGCGTATTTGGAAAGGGTCGGGGACCTTTTTTTCATGCAAAATGCAGCGTTTTGCATGTAATAGAAGTCAATGGACCCGCATCCAAAACGCAAGTGCCGCGTTTTTGCTGCGATTTGCGTTTTTTTTTTTTATTTTATTTTTACACTGTATATAGCTGGTTGCTAAGCAATCGCAGTGTAAAAAAAAAAAAAAGCAAATCGCGGTAAAAACGCGTGTCCAAAAACGCGGCAAGCACCGCAAAAAGCACTGCAAAAACGCTCAAAAGCAAAATGCATAGATGTGAATTGAACCTTATGGCTGGCAGCAGATCAGCCTCTACAAACTCAGCAGTGCATAAAAATAGAGGGCAACTGAGCATGTGCAGAGCAGGGTGAGACCGTGTATTACTGGATTTTAACCACCTCATTACAGGGCACTTCCTGCTCAAGCCATTTTTCAGCTTTCAGCGCTGTCACATTTTGAATGACAATTGCGTGGTCATGCTACACTGTAACCATGTTAAATTGTTATCATTTAGCTTCACACAAATAGAGCTTTCTCTTGGTGGTATTAATCACTCCTGGGTTTTTGTATCCCCCCCCCCCCCCCCCCCCCCCCCCCCCCCAAAAAAAAAGACCAAAAATTTTGAAGGAAAAAAAAATAAAGTTTTTCTTAGTTTCTGTCAGTAAATTTTGTAAATGAGTAGTTTTTTTCTTCTTCACTGATGGGCTGCACTTATGGTCATTGATTAGGTGGCATTGATGAGGAGGCACGAATATGCCGCACTGATAGGTGGCACTGGTGGGCACAAATAGGCGGCATTGATGGGCAGCACTGATAGCCAGCACTGATTGACATTACTAATGGCCACTGATTGCTGGCACTTGTGGGCACTGGTGGTAATTGTGGGCACTGGTTGGCACTGATTGCTGGCAGTGGTGGGCAATAATTGTAATCAGGGCACTGATGATCAGGGCCCTGATTACCTACCTAGCTGTCCCCTGTGAGGAGATGCCACTGATTGGCTCTCCTCTCCTCGCACTGTCAGTGTGAGGCGAGGAGAGCCGATTATCGGCATCTCCATATTTACATGTGACTGGCTGTGATTGGACACAGCGGATCGCATGGTTAAAGAGCCATTGTTCTTTACACAGATTTGGGTCACGCCGTGTCCTAGCAACACGGCAGCGATTGCTGCACTCCTCGCTCCCGGGGGCGTGCGAGAGCGGTCGTTCTGGGAGGCCGTCGTATGAAGTCCACCCAGAACGAGAGCGGCAAGTGGTTAAATATAGGCACTTTTTTTTTTTTAAATCAGAAAAGGTTTTTATTGAACTTGTCAAGATACATCATCATCCAATGTACATGTACATAAAATAGATCTTTGACCATTAACTTAAACATAATCATGTCCTTGCTACACATCAAAGTTCTTCTAGCAGTTATTTTCCACTACTCCATCCCTCTACTGACAGCCCACAGCATGGGTGGTTCATTTCAGGTGTAATAGGCGCTTTTAAAAAAAAAATGTTTTGCATTATTCCTGAAAAAGGGGCCAGCCTGAAGTGATCTAGCAGGACTTAATTTTCTGATTAAAGTTCTACTTTATTGCCGTAATAAACCCTAAAGCAAACGTTTTTCATATTGTAGCTTACCAACTCTTATGTGTGATGGCTGCATTGTTTTCCTTTTTTTTTTTTTTTTTTTTTAGGCTTTATTTTCACCTGGTGATCTGGCCAGGAAGTCTGTTTTCTGAAAGAACAAGCTCTCCTGCAAATACAGGATGAGATACATCATATACCACTGACGGGTGCTTACAATGATTAGCTTTTATTTATGTAAATATGTGATTCCCAAAAGAAAAAAAAAAAACGTTTGCCACAACTGCAAGTATTATCTCTAGTTTGGCTTCAGTTTGTTAGTGTATCTAAATCTGCTAGCACATCTAACCCTCCCCTAAACCCTTAAAAAAATCAGTTTAGGAAGGGGGTGGTAAAACACTTAGGCAGTGATCTAAGATACCCCGCTTCATCAATAGAATGTTTTATTGGCAAATTATATTTGATAGACACAACTGTACAAGTTAGGAATATATATAGAAGACTGGCACATGGCTACTGCCATTTCTATCCATACATAAGACATTTGAGGCAGGTTGGCATGCTAGTATAATCTTTAGTATTCCTACTGTAATTTACCATCCTCTGATTTCTGCATGGATACAGAGAGGTCTGCCAACAACAGCATGACACATAACCCGCTGACAGCGATGAATACATGTGACTGGGATGCTGTTATCTCAGCCTGAACATCACACTTGGCTCATCAATTCGACTGTGTAGGAAGATACAGCAAAGCTTTAATACTGTCATCCATTTACTTTCTATATGTTCGTGTCACAATGGACTTGTTTTTGTGAATTTTCTTATTAGTGGAAGAGTTCTTACAACAGCTTTTAGGAGGCACATTTACAGTCTTATCTTATGCTGTTTAATTGGTTACAGTTGTAGGAAGTTTTAGCAGCCTATAGATATGAGAGTGCAAAGAGAAGTAGAAATCAGGGGTCTGCAAACTACGACCTGTGAGCCACATCTAGCTTGCTATGGGATTTTATACAGCCCTCACTATGATCAGTGGCATGTCCTCAGACTCAGACAGTGCACAATCTGATGACTCGGAGCAGTTAGTCTTCAGTTCGCACCCAACCATCTCAGCGCAGGTCCCCCCCCCCCCCCACACTGCGCTGTCATTTATTGCAAGGACTGTCAGCATCCTAGCAAACAATGTGCTTTTCGCTGGAACTTCCTCAGCTCAGATCTGCTGTGTCTCCTGACAACTGCCCCACTGCTACAGAGCTACTGTAAGTTTTATTACACTGGTAAGGGGGATACTGATATATTAGGACTCTGAGGACCCTAATGTAAGCGGGGGGGGGGGGGGGGGGGGGTACTTTAATGTGAAAGAAGGGACTCCTGATGTGATTGGGGAGAGGGGGGGGGGGGGGCTTTTGATGTGTAGTTATTTGTTGGAGCATATTTATTCATTTTTAATTTTATTCATTCATTTAATTTTTATTAAACTGATTTTTTTTTTCCAGCCTGTGAATGTTTGCAAATTATACATATGTGGCACTGGTATTGAAAAGTTTGGACACCCTTGCCATATACTGTTGTGGCATTAAGCAGAAC
>JAQSEC010001837.1:0-14514 GCA_028564925.1 Lithobates sylvaticus
TGACTTTTATGTGTATTGCCAGAACCCTACAATTCATTAATAGCCGTGAGTACTTTTAAATTACTTTTCCCTTTAGAAATGTAATTTTGCTCTCGGACTGTTCTAAACACGGGAAAAATGCGCCACTTTACAGGCATACTATAGACACTCCCCAGGTACGAAATATAAAGGAATATTTCACTTTTATTGTTTCACTTTAAGCATTATTAAAATCACTGCTACCGAAAAAACGGCTGTTGTTAAAACTTTTTTGCATTGATACATGTCCCCTGTGGCAGGACCCGGGTCCCCAAACACTTTTTATGACAATAACTTGCATATTAACCTTTAAAATTATCACTTTTGATTATTCATGTTCGTGTCCCATGGACTTTAACGGTGTTCACGCGTTTGAACACATTTTTTGCCTGTTCGCATGTTTTGCGAACCCAACTGGCCCATCCCTAATCTCTATTAATAAAACACAGACCTGACCGGAGAGGAGAGGAGGATTCTGGGATTCTAACATGATATTCTTATTGGTTCCTCAATACAGAGATTTCCTCTTGTGAAGTCAGGTGATCATATGACCATTACAGTGCCTCCATGTGACTCCCTAAAACCCGAGAGACACAACATGGAGAAGATTCTAGAAGTCTCCAAGAAGATGATGGCGCTGCTGACAGGAGAGGTGTAGGTCCATGGAGGAGTAGCATGTTTGTTACAATGAATGTTTTATTAAATATTCAGAGTGGAGACCTCGGGGATGATAATATTGTTGTTAAAGAAGAGTATAAAGAGGAGGAGTATGGAGTGATGGAGGAGTTTTCAGAAGGACACGAGGATATGATGGAACCACCTAATACCAGGAACCCACCAGAGAGATGTCCCCGTCCTCTGTATTCCCGAGATTCCACACAGGAAGATCACACCATCCCCCACTGTTACAAGGTTGGTGGGATGGAGGATATAAAACAAACACACTTATAGAGACAATGTGTGGATTTTTTTATGTGATGTTACAATAATAAAGATTATATTTTACAGATGATAATTTATCTAATTTTTTTGATGTAGAGTGGAGATCCAATCGATATAGAATTTGAGGTTAAAGCAGAAGAAGAAGAAGAGAGGTATGTGAGGGATGATCAGCAGTCTATGGAGGAGGATGGAATAACGGGGACATTTATAGAGGAGGACACTCCTACAGAGATCAGCACAGGTGGGTCATTAACATTAAATACATTCTTCCACCCATACTGCTCACTGATTGGTCCAGAGTAGGGCGGGGACTGGGTGATATCAGCCTGTAATCCCCTGGTCACTTTCCTGAGATGTGTTCCCCGTCCTGTATTCCTGTATTTCTCTCGAATAATCTTCCTTCTCTGTGCTGCAGACACAATTTATGTATCTACACTCAATTTATGGAGATTCTGGGGTTCTGTTGGCAGTAAAATTTAGATTTCACCATAGGCATTGCCAGGCCTAGGCACCTGGGGTATGTGTTTTGGGTCTTCTGCCCCATGCCCAGGTCTAGTAAGGTCTACGACAGAACAATTCTCCCGGGGTCACTTACTCTGTTGTCTTCTGGCTGTGCCGGGTGGAGGGATATGTATAAAATGCTTTGTATGGCCTACCTAAAAAAAGCACCGCTCAGCGCCCTGGATATAAAAATTGAGGCTACTGTGAAACTCTCAGAGCCTAAAAATGAGAATGAAAATCTAACCTTGATTATAAAATCACAATAACAGCAACCGCTAAAAATATAATATAAAAACTTGTAAAAACAATACTAAAAACACTCTAAGTTGCAGAGTCCCTTGTAATATTGCAGCAGCGCATATTGTCCTATATTAAAAGATGGCAAGCTTCAATATAATGTTCATATATGGACTATTGCGATGCGGTTCAGTAGTGTCATAGGGTAATTTTGATCGTGAAGAAACGCTTTCCACCAAACACTTCACCACGTGAGATGATCTCCCCTTTGGGGATGCACTCACCACATATGCAGAGATAATGCACCTTAAATCTTATCACTGACTCTCCACCGCTCTGAAAGAACTCCCACCAGACTGAAAGCCGTATCATGCAAGGATCCATGTGGAGAAAACAAATTGGCCACATAGCGTAATACTGTCGCTAAGCATTTAATCAACCCCTTACAGAATATACGTACAAAAAATCAAATAAGCTCAAGCAATGTAAAGTGCCTGTGCAGAAATCGCCCGGTAACCATTAATGGTGAGGGAAGGTCTGAGTAAACCAGCAGTTCAATCCTACTTCCTGATAACTCGGCTGTCCGTGACACGCACACGTCACTTCCGGTAAAACCGCGGAGATCACGTTACTGGCGCGTTTCGTCACTTCCTGACTTTGTCTGAGGGTGCGATCTCGTTGTATAGACACCGTTTTTTTATATGAAACATGTCACCGCCCTGCGCCATGTAAAATAGAGCGAACCTATAATGGGACATATATATCCAAAGCTGCAAACAAAATATATGCATATTTGTAGCGGTATACACCAAAGTTAATAAAATCAGAAAATTATTAAAAATTATTGAACAATCATCTGAATGTCCAAAAAAACTTTATATGATAAAATTCATGCAAAAATGAGGGATAATCAAAAATGATGTTACTGCCATATTAATGAAGCGCACTACTCCCTTGGGAGCTGCTGGTTAGTTCATTACAGTACATGCTGGTTTAACCCCCGCTTCTTCCACCCCTGCGGTAGTAAAACACAGACGATTCAGAACAGTTCAAAACTTTAACTTTTTATTCCAGATTTTGGCAGTACAATCACCGAAATGATGCACAGAATACAAGTTTCCTCTGGCTTGAAATTAATGAGTGATAGTCCCTCTCCTTTAGTGAGCTGACCCGCATGCCCCTCTGAAATCATGTGGTACTTAGAAACGCCAGCAGTCCCAGGCCTCACTTGCCTTCTCCTCCTGCCCTTTTCTTCCCAGGCCAGCTCAGGAAAGGTCCAGGCCAACCCTGGTTCACTCCGGTTGGTTTGCAGCTACTTCTTGATGGAAACGTTCCAGATCTGGAGTCTCTGAACCTCCATCACCATCCGGCGAAGATCTGTGGCTTTCCAGCTCTGGAATCTCTGAACTTCCAGGCCTTCCAGCCCTGGGCCTTAACGTCACATTTTTTTGCCTGTGTGGATTAATGCTTTTCCCATCTCCAACTCCCCAGGGAACATGTGACCCCAGTGTATATGTTTGGCCCCCGCCCCTGACCAAGCAAATGAATAACGATTGGACAAGGACCCATACACACTGCCTGTCCTTCAGGGCCTGACCCGCCTCCATTCCAGATACTTCTCTGGAGAAGAAAGGGAGGGTTTTTCCAGGGTGATGAACAGGTGGTCACACCCCCTCTAACCTATAACTCCACCCTAACCCAAACCAAACTTCCAGGATTGTACAAAACACAGTAAGGCACTGGCAATTTAACCTGACTTTTAAACTGATAGCACCCACCTAAAGTGGTGGGCGCTTCTTTAAGAAAGTCTAAATAACGTAGAGATCTACTTAAGCAACCATGTGACTCAACCCAAACCAACTGGCTGAGCATTTATATCGGGGCTCGGCAAACCCCGGGCGCCAGGCCGCATTTGCAGCTAGAATTGGCGCCTGGGGCAGCACAGCTGGGGTATCCTGTCTCCGTGCGCTTCCCCCCCTCCCTGGCGCGATGGCATTGGGCTGCGCCGGCCAGTAATTGAGGCCACGGCTTTCTGCAGTCCTATGCGTCCTTCTGGAATCTGGCGCCCTCTTGTGATGGCCATTGTTCCTATTGCAAGGAATGTAAACATCCCTTGTAATAGAAAAAAGCATGACAGGACCTCTTAAATAGGAGATCTGGGGGTCAAAAAGACCTCAGATTTCATATTTACACTAAAATGCAATAAAAAAAAAAAAATGGCATTTGAAAAAAAATAATAATAATAAAATGTCCCTTTAAGAGCTATGGGCAGAAGTGACGATTTGACGTCGCTACCACCCTGCAATGGCTTGGAGATGGGCGGGAGGCATCTTGCTCTCACTCTTCTCCATGTCAGGCCAGGGACCAGTCCGGATTGCCTCGGCTGCTACCGACGGCCACGGTAAGCGGTGGAGGGCACCGGAGCGCGGCGGGAGGGGGGCCCCTCTTCCGCCGCCGATAAGAGTGATCTTGCGGCAAATCCACCGCAGAGACCTCTTTTATCTGAAAGAGAACAGGTTAATTTTTATATTGAAAATCAAACTTAGTCGGTCGTTAAAAAGAAAAAAAAACCTGGCTCCTAACTTTTTTAGCTGGCTCCTAGATTCCAAGCAAATTTGTCAAGCCCTGATTTATATATTTGCATATTGTCATTTAAATCTAAAGTACAGTCCATCAGAATAACTTAAAATTACTGTAATGAAAAATCATACTAAGTATCACTGATAAAACAGTTTATGTCTAGTTCAATATTCAAACCTTTTGGGGAGAGCACATCTGTTAAATATATCCACTGAGTTTCTCGTTTGGATAACTCATGAACCAGATTAGAACCCGTCCAATGTGGCTCTAAATGCTCAACCCCCCCCCCCCCCCAAAAATTCTAGACTGTTGGATCCTGATTGTGTTTCATTTTAAAATGGAGGGAGGACACATTATGGTCCTTGAATCTTAATATTGTGGATGTGTTCAGCTATCCTTATTCTTAGCATCCTCTAATGCCGCGTACACACGATCAGAATTTCGGCCAGCAAAAGACCGATGAGAGCTTTTCATCGGAAAATGCGAAAAATTTCGGCCAGGCAAAAGATTTTCAGACGGAAAATGTTTCTATCAGAAATTCAGTTCGTGTGTTTTGATGGTGGACGGGGGAGTGACCGGATGTGAGGAGAGAGGAGTGAGGAGAGCTGAGTGCTGAGGGGATGTACGGCGAGTTGGTGTGAGAAGGAACGCTGCTGTGCAAACCCCCCTCCCCCTTCTAGCTTCTGGATGAAGCCGTCATGAGAAGCTATGGTATGCTATGAGCTACCTCCTGCCCCCCCCACGCTGAACACGCTGTGTGTAATTACCTTCTCACAGCCCTCCGTTTGTCTGTAGCCGCTTATTGCTGTGTCCTGCATGGAAAGGAGCGAAGGGGGTGAGACAGCTGGAGCCCTGTGGAGACCACTGCATTCAATGAAATCGGCTGAGCAGTAGCAGTAGCTTATGCTGCAGAGTGAGAGCCTGAATGTAAGGATATAAGCACGGAAGGGAAGGAGACACGGAGGCTGGACTGGAACAGGACTGAAGCCCTATGAAGCCCTGTGCTTCCCCTCCAGGAGATATGTGCTAGCAAGGATGTGGTAAAGTAAAAACGGCACATTAAATATTTGCATAACAGATAATAAAGTGTGATCTCTCTGCCTCTACCTAGAACTGTATGAGAAAACCGCTGCTGCTGATATGATTCCTTGCTTACTGCTTATCTGGATCTCTTTCCCCTTTTTTTTTTTTTTTTTTTTTGCTTTTGGCAAGCTATTGCTGGGTTCCTTTTTTTTTGATTGCTTATTGCAGTGGAGTGCCTCTGGGCACTGGACTCTGAGGGGGGAAAAAAAAACAAAAAAACTTTGCGGTTCTCTAAAGGACTGCTACTAAGATTCACTGTGCGACTTGGACTCTCTGTTATAAAAGTATTGCTTTTTCCTGCTATATGCCTTTGGGTATGTCAGATACAGGATTAGACTTGCCGTTACCTGTGTGTTCATGGAACCACGGTTTCTAGGGATAACATCAACCCCTTTTTCCTTTGGCAATCAAGGCTTAAGCAGGGAGTATTGCAGCTGTAATTAAAGGGACTCTGAGTGAATCGGTCCAATTGCAAAAACCATGAACCCATGAAAGGAGGTGTTTCTTTTTTTGCTTTGTCTCTGTCTCTGCTGCTTTTTTTTTTTTTTTTTTTTTTTTTTTTAAAACGCTGTTTTTTCTATACGCTATTGATGATTTAAAACACTGAAATACTGAAAGATTGCAATGAGCTATCATAGATAGATTTTCGGTTGCGAAGTGGTGGAATTCTGATACCTTGTCAACTTGCCACCCCAATACTTGGCGGTAATCAACCTACATCCTTTGCGGTTCAGTTAAAAAAAAGCATTTACTCCTTAGAAGGTTTAATTTTTTACTGGCAAGCTGAGTTCACAGATCGGTGTTCATCTGGAAGACTAAAAGTGTATAAAGGGTGTAAGAGGGAGAAGGATATACTCATAAGGACTTTCAGTTTACATTTGAAATACCCAAAAATAAAGGAGGGTGGAAAATGCAGCAACTGCGCTCTGCAAAAGACAAAAACACCCAACAAGTAGGCATGGCTGCGGCAGGGAGATTAGAGCAATTTGCACATACACCTGGGCAACCCCCCCCCCGCAGTCTCCCCCAAAGAAAGGGACCCAACCAAAGGCGCAACAAGGAAGCGCAGGAGACCGCAAAAGCCAAGGGCAGAGCCAATCAACTGTCTTAACGCCACGTATCCAGGGGACAAAGGCACAGGGAAGTAAAAACGTGGCTCAGCCTGATCAAACCCTAAAACAAACATAGAAACAACTGATATTGCAGCTGGGCCTAATACACCCTTGGAGAAAGAACCTACTTTAATGGACGTGCTTAAGGCGGTAAAAATTTCCAATGAGTCCCTTAAAGAGCTGTGTGAACAGATGAAGGGTGTTAAAAATGATCTAGTGTTGGTAAGACAGGATGTGCAAAAGATATCTGAGAGAACCACAGAGTTGGAAGGAAGGATCAGTCAGGTAGAAGACGATGTGCTACCTCTATTCAATGAGATGAAGAATATGAAAGAGCAGATGCTCAGGCAAGCTGCGAAGCTGGAGGAAATTGAGAACAGGAGCCGAAGAGATAATATAAGGGTAGTGGGAATGCCCGAAAAGAGCGAAGGATCCAACCCTACTGAGTTCCTAGAAGGCTGGCTAACTGAGATATTTGGGAAGGAATCTTTCTCAGCGACATTCAGTATAGAAAGAGCACATGGGGTGCCGTTTCGCCCTCCACCACCCGGAGGATATCCTCGAACTCTGTTGATGAAGTTTCTTAATTTCAAGGACAAAGTGACACTTCTACGGAAGGCTAGGGATAAGGGAAACATTTTTTTTAATGGGATTAAGATTTCTTTTTATTCTGATTTCTCCCAGGAACTTCAAAAACGCAGAGCAGAATTTATTCAGGCCAAGCGCTCACTACAAAAATTTAAAATCCAGTATGCTCTTCTCTACCCGGCTAAACTGCGGGTAACTGCACTGGGGGAAACCCTGTTTTTTGAAGATCCAGGGGGGGTGGAGAAATGGTTGGAGGAGAACAAGTCAAAACTGTTGATATCCTGATATTCCGATGATAAATAGATGGAGATGGGGGGAAGGAGTAGGAAGAGGTGGGAGGCAGGGGGGAGTGAGAGAGAAAAATTAGAAAAAATACAGATTTTTTTTATATATTTTGGATTATAGAGGGGGGAGGGGAGGGTTTGCACAGTGGGGGGGCCACAGGGGGTGGGGGGGGGAATGAGAGGATGAAAGTGAAGGTATGGGTGAATGGGAAGGAAGGATCAAAAGTATGGGTAAGGGTCATTGTTAATCCCCTGGGGGATCACCTAGAAAGGTGGGGGCAGAGGGGGGGGGGAGGGGGGGGAGAGGACGGGGGAGGGGAGAAGGGGGAGGGGGGAAGTATTGGTATTGACAAAGGTCAAAGATGGGTAAAGGGACAGGTAAACAAGGGCACAAACACTGATAAAATAAATGGTACGGATAAAGATCAAAGGTGTGTAAAGGGTCAAGTAAAAAAGGGCACACTCACTGATATAACAAAGAGAATTAAGGTAGATATACAGAAGAGGGAAGAAAAAAGGGAGACACATAGAGTTTTGAAATGGGGAACCACTAGAAGAAAGGGGGTAAACACTTTTTTAGAGATAAAGCACCACGGGTTAAAAAAATACAGATACTGGGTGAAAATAGATGCAATCTAAAACACTAAGAATAGGGTCATGGAATATAAGGGGGCTGGGCACGGCGGGTAAGAGGGCAGTAGTGTTTTCTATGTTGAGGAACTATGGTGTCGATCTGGTTTGCCTGCAGGAAACCCACTTAACAAAGGATACAGCTCAACAACTACAAAGACAAAGTAGGGGATACCAATACCAGTATCACTCGGTTCATAGCTCATATAGTAGAGGGGTTAGTATAATGGTGAAGAGAGGAGTGAATTTTTCCTGCACGCAAGCCAGTATAGACGAAATGGGTCGGTATGTTTTTCTTTGTTGTCAAATTGAAGATAGAGGGATGGTAGTAGCAAATGTATATGTCCCCCCCCCCCCATTTAAAATGGATATTATGCTTAAATTAAATGAGTTCCTGCTTGACAAACCGGGAATACCAATTATAATAACGGGCGACTTCAATCAAGTATTAGATCCCAATCTGGATAGATTTCCAGTTCAGAATATATTGGAAACTATGAAGAAGGGGCAGTTGAGTCGGTTTATGGAGGAAGTGGGCTGGATAGATTTCTGGAGGGTACGGAACCCTGGCGCTCAGCAATTTTCGTGCTGGTCGGCCACGCATTCCACACTCTCCAGAATTGACATGGCTATGGGTAATGATAAGGCACTGGAGCTGGTGGAAGAGGTTAAGTATTGGTCAAGAGGGATCTCAGACCACTCCCCCCTTACACTTACGCTTAAAACAGGGATGGAGGAAATACGGAGGGGGTGGAAAATTAACCCGTGTTGGTTCGAGATACTTAGAAGTACAGATACTATTCCACCAATACTGAGAGAATTCATTGAGATTAATGTAAATACAGCAGAGTCAGGGATTCTATGGGACACCCTCAAGGCCTTTCTGAGGGGATTGTTAATCCAGCAGGTGGCGAAGTATAATAAGGTGGTAAGAGCGCAGGAAGAAAAAAAAAGGAGAGAAGCGGTTGCAGCTGAGGATAATTATATACTAGCCCCAACAATAGATGGGAAAGAAAAATGGCTGAAGAAACAACAGGAGTATAAACTATGTGTAATACAGAGAGTGGAGACTAAACAACTGCTACAGCGACAGGAGGCCTTTATGGAAGGGGAAATGGTGGGAAGAATTCTGGCTCAGGTGGTAAGGGCAAACCAGGCTCCCAGTAACGTACTAGCCATCCGGACCAGAGGGGGGGGGGGGGTAACCTCGAACTCTAAGAGTATAGTGGAAAGTTTTGAGGAATTTTATAAAAGCTTGTATTCCGCACGAGTAAAGGGAGCTGGGAGAATAACAATGGAGAGTTTTTTGGGGAATTTAGTCCTCCCAAAGATAACACAAGAGGAAAGAGAAGGTCTGGATACCCTAATAACACTCCTTGAAGTACAACAGGCAGTGGCCAATATGGCAAACCAAAAGTCACCAGGCCCGGATGGTCTACCAACTGAAACATATAAACACTACGGGGACATTCTGCTACCAGAATTATTAAAAACACTAGGGGGGGCGATGGAGGTAGGACATCTCCCTGAGTCAATGAGAGAAGCAACCATTATAGTACTCCATTAGGAAGGGAAGGACCCCCTAGATGTTGCTTCATACAGGCCAATCTCCCTTTTATGTGCTGATGCTAAAATCTTAGCAAAAGTCATCGCAGCCAGAATAGACAAAGTCCTCCCAAAATTGGTCCACCCGGATCAGTCTGGGTTCATAACAAATAGATCAACCAGCGCAAATATAAGAAGAGCCTTTTTAAATATACAAACACCAACAGACAACGAAGGGCTGAAGGCAATACTGTCATTGGATGTGACTAAAGCCTTTGACTCTATAGATTGGGAGTATATCTGGCGGATTCTGGAAGAATTTGGATTTGGGCCTACACTGATCGGGTGGATCAAAATGCTCTACGACAGACCAGTAGCCAGACTAAAAATAAATAATAGATTCTCAGATCAAATAAAATTGGAAAGGGGAACTAGGCAGGGGTGCCCACTGTCGCCCTTACTTTTTGCGCTAGCAATGGAGCCCCTCGCGGAGCATATCAGAAAGAGCTCGGACATTACAGGATTCTGCAGGATCTCAGGAGAGGAACGTATAGCATTATATGCTGATGATATATTGCTCTTTCTGGGAGATATGGATCACTCGCTGGAGGAAGCAATAAAAGTTGTGGAAAGGTTTGGTAGCTTTACGGGCCTAGAAATTAACTGGGCAAAGTCAGAGCTCTTTCCGATAACTAAGATGAGGGAAGGGAGGACATGGGATAGTCCTAAACTAGTAGTTGTAGACTCTCTTAAATACCTAGGGATTAGGATAACAAGAGACCCCAATCAATACGTGCCTAGCAATTTAATACCATTATTGGGGAAGTTCAAGGAGAAAATTACAATTTGGAAATCTCTTCCACTGTCCAGAGCTGGTAGATGCTCATTGATAAAAATGATCTGGCTACCCCAGCTGCTGTATGTCCTCCACAACGCTCCCATATGGATCCCAAGAAAATGGTTTGACAAGGTAGAGAGCCTCTTTAGGGAACTGGTATGGAAGGGGGGACAGGCAAGGATACGACTCCGCATATTGCAGCTCCCGGTGGGGGAAGGGGGACTAGCACTACCCAATCCCGAGATGTATTACTTAGCCTCCCAATTACAACAACTAGCCGGATGCTGTGCCCAAGAGGGTGGGTCGCCTAATGGAAAAATTCTTTTAACGGGCGCCTTGCATGAGACTATAATAGAGACCCTAGAGGCAGGGTCGTTTAGATTTAAGAATCCAACAATAAAAATGGTCAGTAAAATATGGAAAGCTGTAAAAAAAAAAGTTGAAATATAGAGAGATCAACATATATACCCCAATCTGGAACAACAGTAACCTACAGGAATTAAGCACAATGGGAAAAATCAAGGAGTGGGAAAACAGGGGTATAAAAAGAGTGAGTCAACTTTATGAGGGGCAGGCTATTAAAAACTTTGAGGCGCTAAAAAGGGAATTTAATATTCCCCAGAATACATATTTTAAGTACCTCCAAATTAAACATGCTTTAGAAGCCCAGTTTAGAAACCAGCCTCTGATATGGGAGGATCTACCAATGGTACAACACATAGGGGAACTAGGATCCACCAAAGGATTAATTTCAGTAGTATATAAATTATTGAATAGAGAAACTTTAGGAGAAGAAAACTTACCGGCGGTAAAAGAAAAATGGGAACAGGACATAGGGGCTATACCTCAGGGACAATGGAAGAGAATATTGGAACTAAGCCCGATGATATCGGTCTCACCCGCACAGAGATTCTCGCACTAAATAGAGCGTATTACACCCCAAAGAGGTTATGCAAGTTTGGAAAAAGACCCGATGACAGCTGCCCGAGGTGCCAGGGGTCGGGGGACCTTATCCACATGCTGTGGAGATGCCCCAAGCTCTTTAGGTACTGGGAAGGGGTGATAGAAGTACTGAAGGGAATATTCAAAAAGGAACTGGAAAATGAAGCTAAACTTTGCATTTTGGGGTACAGGCAGGAACAGGGAGAAACGAAAAGTACAACTGTGGCAATATTAAGGGGCATACATCAAGCCAGGAAGATGATAATGATGAGATGGCAATCACAGGCGCCACCCACAGTAAAAAACTGGATTGATACAGTAAACGAAACCCTTCCGAAGGAGAGAGCCGCGTATACAAGGAGACACAATATAAAGGAATTTGAGAGGATGTGGAGACCTTGGATAGAGGGAATACACCGGATATAGATAAAGTGAGAGGGGAGCAGAGCAGGGTGGGGGGTTGGGAGGGGAGATAGGGGGTGGGAGGGTAAGGTAGCAGGGACAGGGGGGGACATCGATTCGGGACCATTTTTGCGAAGTGCCTCCTTGGGGACCGGCTCCCTCTTTCGAAGTCCAGGGAGTATGGCTAGCACCTGATCAAAGGAGTAGGTGTTTATGTCAGAATAATATGTATGTAAATAAGACATTTTTTACTACTTTGCTAAATATTGTAATGGGAGGTAAACGTTGTTTATCGATGGAAAAATTAATAAAGATTATAATATAAAAAAGAAATTCAGTTCGTGTGTATGCAATTCCGACGCGCAAAATTCCGACGCATGCTCGGAAACAATTCGACACATGCTCGGAAGCATTGAACTTCCCTTTTATAGTGCCTTCGTACGTGTTGTACGTCGCCTCTTTATTGACCGTCGGAATTTGGTGTGACCGTGTGTATACAAGACCGCTTGAGCTGCATTCCGTCGAAAAAACCTTCGGACTTAATTCCGATGGCAAAACCGGTCGTGTGTACGCGGCATTAGTGCGCCCTATATATAAAAGGCCACAAGGGCATTTTAAAGCATAGAAAACATGTGTACTATTACATGTTATAAATTGTTTGTCAAAACTCCTATTATCAGCAGGAGGAACTGAATGTTTCTAGTCCTCTGATTGGTCTTGAGACCTCTCTGCCGGCCTTACACCTTCTGAAAGAAAAGAAGCCATTTCGGTCCCAAAAGGATTTGGGTTGCTTTGGTGGGTCCAAACTTTTTTAACCACTCGATCTCCAAAACTAGGCGCTTTTCTATATATAAATTGTGGTGCCGGTGGTAATGCAGTGCTCAATTTCTTATCTAAAAGAAAAACATGCCAATGTTGCTTGAAGATTTACTCAACCTCTTTATATTGGGCATGAAACCCCGAAATGAATCCCCATTCTTTATTCATATTCGATTCAATAGTGGGGTGCATATCCCTTTAACCACTTGCTTACAGGGCACTTAAACCCCCCTCCTATTCAGACCAATTTTCAGCTTTCGGTGCTCTCACACTTTGAATGACAATTACTCAGTCATGCAATACTGTACCCAAATGAATTTTTAGTCCTTTTTTTCCCACAAATAGAGCTTTCTTTTGGTGGTATTTGATTACCTCTGGGTTTTTTATTTTTTGCGCTATAAATGAAAAAAGACCGAAAATTTTGAAAAAAAACGCATTTTTCTTTGTTTCTGTGATAAAATTTAGGAAATTATAAATTTTTCTTCATAAATTTTGGCCACAATTTATACTGCCACATATCTTTGGTAAAAATAACCCAAATTAGTGGATATTATTTGGTCTTTGTGAAAGCTAGAGAGTCTACAAACTGTGGTGCAAATTATACAAAATTGATCACATCTGATGTACTGGTGGACTATCTCATTTCTTGTGACCTGAACAAGCCAGGAAAGTACAAATACCCCCCAAATGACCCATTTTTTGAAAGTAGACATTCCAATGTATTTAGTAAGAGGCATGGTGAGGTTTTTGATGTTGTCATTTTTTTCCCACAATTCTTTGCAAAATGAATTATTTTTTTATTTTTTTCCACAAAATTGTCATTGTAATAGGTTATTTCTCTCACATGGCATGTGTATACCACAAATGACACCCCAAAATACATTCTGCTACTCCTCCTGAGTATTACGATACCACATGTGTGCGACTTTTTCACACCCTGGCCACTTAGAGAGGCCCAACATGCAGGGAGCACCATCACGTGTTCTAGGAGCATAAATTACACATCTAACTTGTTGACTACCTAGTACACTTTTGAAGGCCCTGGAGCACCAGGACAATGACACGTGACACTGATGACACAGGACACTGATGTGGCACTGATGACAGATGGTACTAATCCGGGCACTGATGACACGTGACACTGATGAGAGATGGCACTAATATGTGACACTGATGAGAGATGGCACTTATACGAGGCACTGATATCACGTGGCACTAATATGTGGCACTGATGAGAGATGGCACTGATGACAGGTGACACTGATAACAGATGGCACGTGACACTGACAGGTGGCACAGATGACAGATGGCACTAATACGTAAAATGATGACAGATGGCACTAATATGTGGCACTGATGACACGTGACACTGATATGGCACTGATGACAGATGGCACTGATGACAGATGGCACTATGTGGCACTGATGATATGTGGCACTGATGACAGGTGGCACTGGGGACAGGTGGCACTGACAGATGGCACTGACGACAGATGGCACTGGCAGATGGCACTGGGGACAGATGGCAGTAGTGGCAGTGGGGACAGATGGCACATTTTTATTTCGTTTTTTTTTTTTTATATACTTACGGCCGCTGCAACCGTTCATCTCCCCCTCCTCACACGCTGTCTCTGTGTGAGGAGGGGGAGCGGCGCTGAGAGATGATCTCATGTTTACATATGAGATCATCTCCCATTAGACACGACGATCGCGCTGTAAACGGCCGCTGTGATTGGCTGTTTACAGCGATCTGTGATTGGCTGTGTCCGAGGGACAAGGCCAACACAGAATTTCCCTGCTGCGGCTCGTGAGCGCGCACAGGGAACGAGGATAGTGGAGGACGTCATATGACGCCCTCCCGGGAATTGACATCCGCGCCGAGGCCGTCATTCGGCTACGGCCAGGTGTCAAGTGGTTAAACACGCGTCCCTTGAGACAGAGCCTACTTCTTCAACCACTTTATCCAATTGTGGCTTCAAACCTCTGTTAACCT